>VXBB01016052.1:104424-158691 GCA_013399915.1 Illadopsis cleaveri | reverse complement strand
CCATAAAAAAAAAAAAAAAAAAAAGGGTGCACAAGCTTGGACATGGCATGGTGTGTTGGTTTAAAAAGTGTTCAATACATTAAGCACATCCTACAGCTGAAGGCAAGGTGGAATATCCTCCCCCTTTTACCCCTTCTGCTGTGTCCATTGTGGTTGTGTGATGCACATCTCACTTCATCACATCCCTGAGGACCTGGGGCATGACTCATTAAGGGCACTCGAGGTTTTGTTGTGCTCTGCATCACAGGAGGACTGTGATGGAGGGCTGGTACACAAGCACAAGGTATCTGAATTATTTTATGTAAAGAAAGGTTAAGTGGAAGAGAAGACAGGTGACTGTCTCCTCAGAGCAGTGAACTGGCAATTCACATCTAAGGTCGATACTAAGCAGGGTGCAGAACTACAATATTGCCTTGTTGTCATTCAGATATTTTTGTATGACAGGAAAATTACACTGTTTAGGCTGGGGCAGTGCAGGAGAAAATCAAGTTATCATTACCAGTCTTGAGGTTTTTTATTACCCTTGTGTGGGAGAGCAAAAATGCTCCCAAATGTGGGCTGAAAATTATTTACTGTATGATCATTCTTTCATCATTATTTTCCCTCATGCTGGACCAGTAGTTTAAACTGTATAGTTTAAAAAAAACTGTAATACCCTCTCAGTAAGGAAAATTCTAGTCTCTGTTCTACCTAAAAAATCACATCAGGAGTGCAATTTTTCACATTCCACTGGGATGGCAATAAGGACTTCACTGACTTCAAAAGGAGCTTTTGGATCCAAATATTTAGCTAATGCAAGGCAGGCTGAGAGGACACACTTAATGGAACATGGTGGTTTATCCTAGCCAAGGATTTTGCCTTTCTCAAAAGTGAATCTTTCTAGGGTTATGTAACTTTGTAAATCCAGTTATGTTTATTGCCAGTGACAAAACCAAAGTATCTCTGCACTACTCTATCTAAAGATCGGAACAGAAAAGGGTGGCTCAGGGCAGATTTGCATACTTGAAAGAGACAGAAACCAGGATAAATGTAGAATAAGTAGAAAAGATAAATGGAGCATCCCAGGGGTTAATGTTGAGGTCAGTGATGTGCAGCAGATTAGTTAATGGTCTGGTTAATGAGACAAAGAGCACACTTAACAAATTTACAGGTGTTACAGAACTGGGAGGAGTGATGGATGCACCAGTTGGTTGTGGTGCCATTCAGAAAAACCTCAGCTGGCTTGAGAAATGGGACAACCTGGACCTCATGAAGACACCAAAGGGAAACACAGAGCCCTGCACACAGGGGGGAACAATTCCACACACGAACACATGCTGGGGTCCAAACAGTTGGAAAGAAATTGGAAAAGAAGGACCTATGGACCTCCAAGCTGACCATGAACAAATGGTGCACCCTTGTGGCAAATCAGGCTGTTGGTTTCCCCAGCTGCAGTGGGCTGAACATGTCCAGCACGTCCAGGGAGGTGGTCCTGCCCCTCTGCTCTGCAGTGGGGACACCTCTGGAATGCTGTGTGCTGTCGCTATTTCGGACACACAAAGGACGAAGCAGACACAGCAGAGGTCAGGGAAACTTCTATATTATAATTATCTGACTCCAATACTTATACACATTTGTACAGAGGTCAAGAGATTGGTTACACAGGTTGCCACCTCTTTGACCTGGATGGTGAACATCACCATCAATCATATTTCTCCTCTCAGAGCAGAAATATGTAAACAATAGATAATTCCTAAAAATATACATTGTTTTCTTGAAGCTGTGTGAGAAAACTGCACTGCAAGAATTCAAACACTTACAAGCAAGGAAACTGAGGGCAACAGTGTACACCTCTTCCCAACACACGACAGACATTGACTTACTGGAGGAAGTCTAGCAAAAGGCCATGGAGATGTTTAAGGAATTGGACCAGCTCCTAAACAGGGAGAGGCAGAGAGAGCTGGGGTTGTCCAGCCTGGATAGAAGAAGGCTTAGGTGACAAGAAGCCACAGCCCCATATTGAAGTGCAGGAGATTCCATTTAAAATCTTTTTACTGTGTCATAAAACTGTAACAGGTTGCCCAGAAGAGTTGTGGAGTTTCCACCCTTTGGGAGAGTCAAAAACATTTCTGGGCATAATCTTGGATCATCTGCAATAATTGACTCTGTTTTAAACAGGTGATTTAATAGAATCATAGCATGGTTTTGGATGGAAGGGACCTTGAATATTATTTTGTTCCAACCCCTCTGCCATGGGCAGAGACACCTTCCACTAGACCAGGTTGCTCAGAGCTCTATCCAACCTGAAGTTCAACAATTCCAAGTCAACTAAAAGGTGTCCAGATCTCTTTCAACTTCAACTATCCAGTGATTCTGCAACACAAAATCTTTAATGTGAGGAAAATATGATCTAATTTTATCATCTGAGGTTTATTTCCTTCCTGCTAATGTTTAATTATCTCAAAGACATTTGCATTGCAGAATGTCCAAAGCAGAATCTGCATGAGTCATTCCTGGTTTCAAAATCCCATAATGCTGAAATATGGCAACATTTCCCTTTAAAAGAAGGGAGACAACAGACCTGTACAAATCTACTCCTCTGACAGACAACATCAATGACAATTTTAAAGAATTTAATGAAGTTTAGGATGACAGTATCAGTAAATGTATAATTGCAAACTGTAGAAAGCAGAAGACTTGATACAAGCCTAATTTGCAAGAACATGTTTTGCAGCCATAGCAAATTTACTAGATATATAGTCAAATTTGGTTGAAGTTAAATTAGGCATGCATCTTGATTCTTGGTTAAATTTTTTCAGTTGCATCCTCCTAAATGGGTATAAGTAATAATAATAAAAAAGCTGGTACAAGCTGAAGCCTGCAGCTTATATCTCATTATAAATTGCACTTCAGATTTTCTAAACTAATTGTTAAATTTAGAACTAGCAATTAGCACTGCACAACATTTACCAACAGAATTAACTATATCACTTGCTATCAAGCTCAATTACATTTTCAAATGTCCCAGACTGGTAGCTCTGATGCATTCTAAGAAAACAAAACCTAGAAATGGGCCGACAGCAAATTGTTGTGACAAGATTCACAATAGGAAATGGCTTTTTTTTCTGTTTCTGCTTTGGGTAAAAGTGCAATCTCATTGGTTAAAAATGCAATCTTACCTGAGCAGTGTGAAATTTTATTGCAGGTTGGTGGAAATAAAATGTAAATAGTTACTTTATAAGAGTTTCACCGCTTGAGAATTGTATGTAGCAACTTGATAGTTTTGAGGAGTCCTTATTAGCAAGTACATGAACACTGCCAGGAGATGCTACCTGGTGTTGCTTTTTAGTGTGATAGGGTATGAATCTGCAAGCTTCAAAAGTTATTTTCCACAAACCTACACAGCAACTCACAGCTGGATTTCCTGCTGTGTTTACTTAGTAGAGACAACCCTTAGGAAGTTTTTGCTCTGAAACTGTATCAAGACCAAAATTCAAAGCCACTTACTCCTGATAAACCATTCAGAAGCACACAGTTGAACTAAATTCACTTGCTTTCCAGACAGAAGGAGTGAAAGGCCTTAAAGTTGCAATAAGTTGAGCCAGTCATACTTTGATGCAATTATATTTGCTTGATTAATGGGTTCTGAACAGGAAAGAGCTCTCCACAGATGCAGCTGAGGTGTGGATCCCAATAGTCAGCACAGATATGACACCACCCCCACCTGCCAGCTCATGGACAACTTGTCACCCACAAAGACTCCCAGGTCCTTCTCTGCAGAGCTGGTCTCTGCTTGGTAAAACCCAATCTATCTGGGTGCTTGGGGTTGTCCTTCCCCAGGTGCAAGACCCTACACTTCCCCTTCTAGAACATCATTAGGTTTCTCTACACCCAAATCTCCAACCTATCAAGGTCCAGCTGAGCGGCAGCACAAACTTCAGGTGTATCAGCCACTCCCCCCAGTTTCATGTCACCAGCAAACTTGCTGAGGATGTGTTCTGTCTCTTCATCCAGGTCATAGGTAAAAAAGAGAAATTAGACTGGGCAAGAGAAGTTAAATAAGTATTGATCCCTGGGGAATGCCACTGGCTACAGGCCTCCAGCTGGATTATGCTCTGCTGATCACTACCCTCTGAGCCCTGCAGATCACTACCCTCTGAGCTCTGCCATTCAGCCTCACTGTCCATTCATCTAACCCTCATTTCCTGAGCTTATCTGCATGTTCCAGCAGACAGAGTCAAAATCTTGCTAAAGTTAAGGTAGACAGCATGCACTACTCTCCATTGACCCACCCTGCCATGCCATCACAGAAGGCTGTCTGACTGGTCAAGCATGATTTCCCCTTGGTGAATCCACACTGACTGCTCCTGATGACCTTTTCTTCTACATGCTTGGTGATGACCTCCAGAACAACCTGTTCTATCACCTTTCCAGGGATGGAGGTGAGCCTGACTGGCTGGTTGTTTCCTGGGTCCTCTTTGCTCTTTTTGAAGATGGGAGAAGCCTTGGCCTTCCTCCAGGCATCAGGCACCTCTCCTGTTTGCCATGACTTTCAATGACGTTTGCATGTGGCTTAGCAACCTCTGCCAGCTCCTTCTACATCTGTGGATGTATCCCACCAGGGCCCATGGATTAATGGGTGTTAAATCTGTCTAGCCAACATCTAACCCAACCCTTCATGGCCAAAGGGAAATCTTCTTTTCTCCAAACTTCTTCTCTTATCTCTGAGGTCTGAGATTACCGAGGGATGACCTCATTTTCAATGTAAAGGGCTAACCTTGTCCTTATATTTCCTTTTCATCTTCTACCATCCTTCTCCTTCTCTTGGTCGTATTGGGATAGCCCCAATGCTGGTGCCTCTAAACCTGGCACTCTTCAACACCTCCATTTTCCTCAACTCCAGATCCCTATTGAAAAAGAAATCTCTACCTTTGATATTCTCTTCCAAATCTTCTTCTGACTTTAAAAACCTATTTTCTCAAAATGAAAAGAAGCCATATGACTTTATGGATAATGTCTTTTCCCTTTTTCCTCATCTCTTTGTTCTCATACCTGTAACCCAGGACTTTTCCAGGATAGGAGCTCTGGGAGCACATTTTCAGAAAGAGGCATATGATGTCGTTTCCTAACATTCAATCACTTAAAAGTACCCAGATGTCATGTGTACACTCCAAAGCATAATAACCCTGTTCTGAGTCCCAGAAATGCCAATGGAATCTCACATATGATGTGCCATTTTCATATTAAAGACTTATTCAGGAGAAATGTCCTTTAGAGTGTGTTTAAAATTTATTTCCTTTTTTTTTTTTGCCATTGTGTAACACAGGATTTCTCTCCTGTATTAAAATAGTCAATGAATGATGTATGCAATGCAATAAAAAACTCATTTATTGTTATTCCAAGATGTATTGATTTACATGTGGTTCTGTTCAACCCTTTTTAATTTGACCAGATGAAGAAGCTTGGCAAGACAACCTTTGGAAGATCATGTGATCTAAGTTCAGATGTCTGCAGTGCCAATATCTAAACCCTAACTAATTTCCATAACCTGACTTAGTGGTTACAGGGAAAAATAGACATCATTAGAATGCAGTTCATATCTAGCAGTATATTACAGGATGTGAATCATGCCCTGAAAACAATTATATATACATTTTTTTGAATGTAAAGTGAATTGAGGATAATTGTCCCAAGAAGCCTACAATTAGCCTGACAAATCCCTCCAAAAATTTTTAAAAGAACGAGCTTACCTAAGAGGAATGTGATTTCAAAGACAAAAAGAGAAGGTCTGTCAAGCATTGCATCTAGACAGCACTCACAATTATTTAGGGAGCAAAATGCAAATTGCCATTTTTGAAGGTCATCAGAGGTCTACTTATGTGTTGTCCTGAAATCCTCAGTAGTTACTTAAGTTAGAGGTTTAATATCTTAGAACCATTGCACAGATAAAGAAGGGAAACAGGCTGTTCCAGAAAGTGGTTTTGGCCCGGGACGTTTGTATAAAACCTAAACTTAAGATAGGCAGGACCTGCTTCTGGAAGCCCTTTTTTGTTGACTCTGTGAAGGATATTTTGGCATAACTTGACAGTTGGCTCAAATTAGATGTATAATCTGTAGACTTGAAGCCCACTCCTGACATGTGTGGGGTGAACATGTGTTTTTTCATGAGGAGAGACTATATTAATAGGGCTTCTCCACCAAATAATCAAATACATATTCATAGTCTTATTTTAATGTGTATGGGCCATTCTTTGTCAAAGTCAGGCTGTTTAGAAGAAGGCACCTGTGTCTCCATAGTGCATAATAATATAACTGCCTTTACATTCTAGGTTATTACATATTTTAAATTATTATTTTTTAAATATTAAATCATTATTATTATTATTCCTGTATAATTTACACAAGAAACTGGAACTTCAGTGGAGGATTCTGCTATAAATATGGGTGAAACCCAATAAGGCTTGTAAAGCTATTTTCCTGCACTTTTACACAATATACATCAGGAATTTCAGCCTATCATCATCACAACCAGGCAGCAAATTGTATTTGATTGTTGAGATTTTTTAGGAATACTTTTGAGACTTCAAAACTGGAGGCAGCAAAGACTCTAACACATCTGTAGGGAAGATGTGACGGTTAATTACACACTGAGTATCTTATTTCTACCTCTGAATTTGTCAAGCTTCATCTTCCATTGCCTGGATCTTGTTATATACTTTTCTGCTAAATTAAAGCGTCAATGAATATCAGGAATTCTTTCCTCTGCAAGTATTAGACTCTGATCAAGTCGGTTAACTTCCCCTTATTAAGTTAAATAGCTTGAGATTCTCTCACTTTAATTACTGTACAAGCTCAGACTTTGCATTAAGTACCTGTTACAGCAATTCAAATCAATGAAAACCCCTGAAAAAATATGAACTTACATGCTACAAAAATAAAGAGGAATAAGAATAAAAGAAATCTTTCCTGACCATCCATCTTCTCTTTTCTAAATCGAGGAAAGACAAAATGTGTGTCACACAAGAGAAATGACAATGGTGACAATAAATGACATGGGGAAATTTACTGTGTACCCAAACTAAGGAAAGGATAGTCAAAAACTAAGGAGAAGAAAGTGAAAAACTAAGGAAGAGAAGGTCAAAATGACAGGAAAACAGCATAGAAAAACTAATAGTGTTTTCTGTTCATGACTATTCTCTTCCAACTTACAGCACAATTCTACACCTATGAGTAAAATTTCCTGAGAAGTGTATGTTTTGTAGAAATAACATTACAAGGTACTATTGTGCAAAAAAGGAAAAATGTGACACTGAGAGAAATTTTAATAACTGAGATCTTTTTTCATTCTATCTAATAAACACATTGAAAAAAGCTGAAAATATGATGATTCAATGAATCTCAAGCTTGGCATGCCTTCAAGATCTTCTGATGGATAGATAGATGAAACTTAGGTCAACACACCTAAAATCAATGCACTAATTGTAGTGAAATGGAGCATGTCTCTGAGTTATTCAAGCTAGAATAGATAAACAGGTAGGATTATGCAGCTACTGTTGTCTTGGTACCATCAGTCATATTTTTCATAGCTTTGGTTTACAGAGCAGCAATATATGTTCATAACATCCTAAAATCCGTCCTAATAGTTTTCATTTATAATCAGTCAAACCTTGCTATGGGATAAATATTTGAGTTACATGTTTTTATTTGAGTCTCATGAGTCCTTCTCTTTCAATTTGTGGCCATTATTGTTGGGATAGATAAAGAAGAAGAGTGTCTGGGTTACCAGGAGATATTGCAAATCAGAGACAAACAATTATGCCTGAAGAGCACATCATCACTGGGTGACATTGTCTGGAATCTTAGTAGAACAATTGGATGTAAGGTGCTGGTTTTCCAATAGCTGCATCCAGAGTTCACAGAAATTAGTGGGAAATTTTGAAAAGTGCTGGTTTGGGGGTTTAGCTATTGGAAATTCCCAAAAAAGCCCAAACATCTAGATTCATTTAATGTCTGATATCTCACAAATAAGAATTTACAGCACAGCGAGTTAGGACAGAGCAAATGACTCAAAATCCCTCAAAATTCTGAGTCAGTTGAATTTTGGCACCCATGAGCAGCATAGCACTCCTTGATGGAGTTTTTCAATGGCTTTAGTGCATATTTGGAACAACAGCAAACCCCACATTTGAACCTGCATAACATGTTGGTGTTATGATAATGAGGCTCGACGAGCATCTGGGCAGTGATTTGGCTCGTGGAAAAGGAAGGTTGGTAGTGAGCAGCCTCAAATGGCTGACCTCGTTTTGACATGCACATTACAAGCCATCATCAAATTTGACTGTAACTGGCTGCCAGGGGCTTCCAACAAGCTGTTCTGAGGGTGTTCATTTGGAGTCCAAAATGAATAACTTTAACACGGCTCATTCCTGCAGTACCACATGTTTTCAAAGCACTTACATGATTTGTAGGAAATTTAAAACTGCACACACTTGATCACACAGGCTGGACTTCCTCCACTCTGTCGAGCAGGGTGATTTGTCCAGAGAGAACATGTTAGACAAGGTTTGAAGGGAAGCTGCTGGTGTTCAAAAGAGAGACTTACAGGGCTTCATGGGTTCATTCTGTGCCAGTATTTGATTTAAGACTTTTGTACATCAAACACTGATCAGCAAAAATTGTATCATCTGGACTTAATAGTTAACAATATTTTCAAGACTGTTTTTTATTTTCCATCCCTGAGACTTTTTGGTATTGTGCCTAGGTGGGAAGAGCAGCAAGATTAACACATAGCGTGACACTTGAAGCTGCTATTGGAAAACAACAGGAATAATCTACATAATGCACCAAGAAGCTATTTCTAGATGTTTTGTGACTGGAGAAAACACACAGATGTGTGATTTCACTTCTATAGAAAAACAAGAATATGCTTTCACATAAACTTTGAAGGAGATTGGAGGATATCTGACACACAATAAACTGGCTTTAAAAAGAGTCCGTGTTCACCTCATTACATTGCATTTAGAAATGCAAGGTAAGTTATGTTCAGTTTAAACTTCATGAAGCTGCTTCTTCATTTTGAACTGGAATAGTAGAGACTAATTCCAGGGGCTGCTGTAAGAAGGTAGCATAAATTCTTTTCTTATGTGAGTACTTGACACTAGGCTTCTTAAATAGCACTAGATGTGAATATATGAATCAAACTCAGAGATCACATTTAGCTTCAGATTTGGACTTTAAATATTGAAAATAGAGAAGTAATTCCATTATGTGTGTTCCCATCCCAGACAAGGGAGAAACATTTGTTAAAGTTAGTTCATCTTATGTGGGTACAATGGCCTTTTAGATACCCATAGTGGGGTGAGAAATGTATACCTAAGAGTAGATCTTCATCTCACATTGAATCCTAACCAAGAGTTTGCCATAGACTGGATTGCATCATTTACACTGGGGTTTTCACTGTGCACAGACAGGAATAATAATAATAATAATAATAATAATAATAATAATAATCATAATCATAATCATAATAATAGCAACAGCAACAATTACAATTCTTATGTACCATGTTAAATTGTAGAACAGACTTGTCTACCACTTAAAGATGATTTGTAGGATGTTGTCAAACAAGTTTAGCCCTGACACAGAGATAAGTTCAGTTTATCTGTACCAAACACTGTCTGGACTGTCATGTTTCCTTTGCAGCTATGCTAAGCCCAGAGGATGCAGATATTAAATCTGTCTTTGCTGCTAATTTGGTTTTCCAGTTTGGGTCCATCCTACACATATCTCTTACTTCTACCATATGTCCGTGACCCTGAGTGCAAAAGACCTGCAGTAATAAAAATTATTATTAATAACAGAAGGCAGAGGAGAGGTTAACATCAAGAGATATTTTGGTCAGAAACTGTGCTGTACTGGTTTCAGCTTAAAAGAAAATAAATCTCCCATATAATAAGCTATATTAGCAACAACAACAACAACAAAAAAAATTGAGTAAACATTCATGGATCATGGCTGAACTATGATAATGTAAAATTGAGAAAATATGGTCTAGTCTGCTTAAAAATCTGGCCATGCTGCTGTGCACTTGCAAGTTTCTCAAGCAGGAAATGATGGAAAGCTCCACTGATCTCAAATAACTCAATTGTTTTTCCTTTCTAATCAAATATCTTCATAGTGAGGAACCAAAAATGCATCATTCAGCATGCAATGCGGTTGTGAAAGTATGAAATATGGCACTTCACTGTTAATGTAATATTAAAGATTAAAAATGTTTATTACCTGTTATTCTTCTCTTAATTGTTTTGTGTGGAGAAAAATAGAAGTTGCTGCTTTAATGCATAAAAAACCCACAATGTGCATTCATAGCAGAGAGCAAAGTGTTGGGGCTATGAAAATTATGTAAATGATGAATTCCAGTGAAAGAACTTTCAAACCCTTAGGGTCTCCAAACAGCATTAATTCAAGAAATTAGATACAAAATTTAACTTTTTCATGCTAATAATGATTTCATAAGGAAAAACTCGTTAGTAAAGGTGACAAATATAA
Source organism: Illadopsis cleaveri (assembly GCA_013399915.1). NCBI lineage: Eukaryota > Metazoa > Chordata > Aves > Passeriformes > Timaliidae > Illadopsis > Illadopsis cleaveri. The sequence continues at coordinate 148,164 of VXBB01016052.1, read as the reverse complement.
AGTTCTATTCAACATTTAAATTCAGGAATCTTAGTATGCGCCCTTGGGATATATTTACTCAGCCAATGACTCTGATGTTATTAAGTAATTTATTTGAGAAAGTCTCCATTCATGAGTTTACATAAGAACAATATCAGGTTTACAAAGGCTTGTGTTGTCAGTTTAGCAAATACCTAATTCACAATGACTTTTGCTTAAGATTTTCATTAGGTTGTTCAATATTGTTTGATCATTTAATGTCAGCTTCATAAGATCATAATTTTCCCTATATGAAAAGAGGAAATTAAAAGGAGAAATAAATTAAAAAGTGTGAACTAAACTTAAATTTAAATCAGCTTTGCCACAAAAGAAAGGAGAACAGTGTCAGCACTTGTGATTATACTATGCTTGGGTATAAACTATCCACACTTAGCAATTTAACATTTTGTTATGGTATATTTCTATGTCAGCAATGCCAAAAATATATATTGAAACATCTGAAATGTTGCATTATGGCTCAATTTTTCAGGACTGATCTGTCATGGGACAGTCTCAATTTCTGGCAGCATAAGTTAAGGGGTTCGTTAATTAGATAGGAAACAAAACCATGCTAAATCTCTCAATTTCTATGTGTCTTTGTGCTGTAATCTATGGCCTCCAGCCAGTATTGAGGCAATGTGCAAATGTAACTAAAAATGACAATTCCTGCAAGCCAAGGAGCAGAGAGAAATAGCACAAGATCTGAAATTTGGGATGGTCAAAATAGTCACCAGAGTATTTGTCTTCCTACAGAAAAGTCTGGTTCATCACTACAGAACAATTTCCCAGGAAACAAGCTGATTTTACTCAACTTTATAATGAAATACTGGCAAGCCTTGAAATCTACATCTTGTCTCCTGGCTAGATCATTCACCATCATTCCTCAGAGAGCTCCCTGGTCCCCAGGCCCTGCAACAGGGCTCTGCTGGAGGAGCTTTGATTCAATAAGTATCTGAAATCTCCTCTGGTTCCTGTTACAATCTGTCCCCATCACTTTTTCTCCTCCTTGGAATGGTTCTAGCTCTCCCATCACCATGGTTCCTGCGTTCAGGTGTGTTTTCACTCTTGTCTCTCCAACTTGTTCAGACTAAAATGGCAATGCATCAGCCTTTGTGTTTCTATGTGAGAGATCCAATCTGTGCTCCAAGACTTGTCTCTATCCCTTCATTGCACATCCTAAGACAGCTGAACTAAAGCACAACCTGCCTATGTGCTACATATTTTGCTCTGCAGCAGAACCAAACCCTGGACTACACCTGGACAGAAACAAAAAATATCCAAATAGAAGCCCAAATTACAGCAATTACTAATTTTTGTCACATTTGACTGGAGTATGAAGTGCCTGGAGGATCTGATTGAGACATGAGAAGGCAAAAGTCTTTTTCTGGCAACAGATCCCATGAGAAGTGAAAATACTACATGCAAATAAAACATGTAGAATTATGCGATGACTGTCTTGACAGTCGCCCACCTTTCCACTATCCTAGATAACTCTTTAATCTTTAACTTCTGTTCTTAACAGAATACATACATAATGAGAGGGAACAGGCAGGCCAAGTTATATTTGGTCATATTTATTAACACGTGTCACTCAGCTGTAACTGCATTTGTGTGTTCTCTGGCAGAGTGGTTTCTCTGATATTTTAAGTACTTCTGAAATGCAGAAGGTCTCTATTCTATATAAAAATAATCTCCATTGGTGAATTGTATCCACCAGTCACACAGTAGGAGTGGGTACTCTGAAACAAACCACAAGGCCCGAAAGGTAATGATCTTGGAAAGGTCTTTCTTTCAAGGTAGGAACCCTCAAGAGGAAATCAAAGGTTCTTATTGGAAAACAGAGTAGAGGAGAAATGATACAGAATTAGGCAAGGATTCATAAGTAAAGTAGGATGTTGAAACTATGAAGTTATTTTACTGGATCAGTGTTAAGGTGCAATTTGTGTGAGTAAGGGAGAGAAGGCAGCTAGAGATGATTTCCATATACACACAGGAGAGACAAGAGGGATTTGGCAGCATAATCTCTGAAAGAAAGTTAATAAGGGCAAATATCTGGAAGAAAGTAAAAAAAAAATCAGTATATGCAGTGCTTACAGATAGGTTACCATTTGCCAAGAAATATTACCATCCATGTGATTAGTACTAAAAATAAAAGCAAGAAGCAGGAAACACAGATGGAATGGATTAATACTTTTGTAATAAAAGCTATCCACATTTAGGAGGATTGTTTTTTTTTCTCCAGAAACACCACTGAAGTTTTTATTATTAAAGCATTAGGTAAAACTGAAGTTTGCAGCACAAACAGAAGTTTCATACAAGTTATAAGAGCAGAGGAGAACAGTTTAATCTGTATAATGTGGGTAACTACAGGGATTGCAGAAAGAGGTAAAGACTAATGAGTCCCTTCCCTTCTTCAAGGCTAAAGATTGACTGCTCATGGTGCTGGTGGGTTGCTACCTTCCTACTAATATCTTTAACAGTACACATTTAAAATGAAGTCATCTTGATGGCTCTTAAACTTGAGTTGGATGCAATGTCAGGGAGGGAAGATGTTTACTCATATTTATAAGTGATCTCATCCTTATGCAATTTCAACTGGACTGTAAAGAGCTGCTCCTCAGACTCAAGGAGTCTGAATCGAGGGGAGGAAATTGAGGAACAAGGCCTGACACACCTCTCTTCACAACAAACCCAATAAAAAGTGCTACTTTAGCATAAGACTTAAAACAGGATCAACCCCAGAGAGTAATGACTGCTCAGTCTGTAGTTACTTTGGAAAATCAAAGTAGAAGAAAAAAAAATTATCCATTGGATGAAATTACCAAGCATTTCCCAGCAAAATTAATCCCAAATGTTGTTAGACCAGTTTCCCTGGCTGGATCAATCAATTGATGGATCTGTCTTTGTTTATATCTATGTATATATAAATATATACACCCTGTCCTACAAAGGGTTCTTTCCAGTAAAAACACAGCTCGTATTTACAGAAATATGATGTAACCTGGGTGGTTAGAGCACATTATTTAAGGAAACCAGCTATGATTTATAGCAGCAAATAAATAAGACAAAATGCATTTAACATACCTCAGCATTAAGTATCTCATGCATTAATTGTCTCCAAAGTCTGTTCCATTTGTTATCTAACAAGGTATGCTCCATTATTATTTTTTATCCAGTTCAGTGCTTCATTCTATCTGTTCTTTCAAAATTAGCTTGTCTAATCAGAAACTGCTTTGGCTGGTAGTTCATTTCACATAAAAAGGAGGAATTCTTGTTTACTGAGAAAGTAATTGGATTATAATTTTGAAAAGAAAGAAATATAGATTGTAATAAATTATTTAATAAAAAATACATGGGAGCGTGAAAACTAGCAAACCCAAGACAAATTACAAAGCTCTAATGAATGAAAAGGCTTTAAATAGAACATGAAACTGGAAAGAATAATTAATCATTGTGACTTACCTACTCCTTGTTATTCTGTTGAAAAGAGTTGAATATCTAAGGAAAGAAAAAAGAAAATTTACTAAATGATGGTCAAACAAATATTTATATTAGGTGTCACTTTTCTTCTGGCTCTTCAGCTCTTGTAAACATAATTAAGCCTTAATTACAGAAAGAAAAAGTAAAATTTAGCCATGTTTGGGAGTCCAAAATTCAATTTCTGTTATTTGTTAAATTCTGTTGATAAGTTTGCATGATCATAGATAGACTATACTAAAGATGCATGCTTGACTTTGTTGCCTGCATCACTGTATATATTTAAGTGAAAACAAGAGAACACAGAAATTATATTCCAAATACTGATCAATATATTGAGGCTGTTTATAGAGCTGGTCCATCATGTATATTTTATTACTTATTAACATTTCCATTCATATCAAACTGCAGGACATTTTTTCTTTTTTTTTCTTACTACCTGAAAATATTTTGTTGTTAATCCTGCTCTTTCTTGTGTGTATGTTTTAATTTTTTTTTACCTAAAACAAGTAAAACAATGGGTATAAAGATATGAGAAGCAATGGACACAGACTATGAAAGTTGTCTAAAAGAAATAAAACGCACAGGAAAGAACATGTGAAATTATAGCAAATAAGATTTTAGAAGTTAGAATATATATTATGTTATGTTACATTATGTTACGTTATGTTATGTTATATTATGCTATACTATACTATACTATACTATACTATTATATACAGTAGAAAAATTGAGTGATTGTTACAAAATTCTGAAGTACTAGGGAAAACTTGGCTCTCACCTGTTCAGATGGTTAACACCTTGAGCTCTTTCTGTTTGTAAATGTAACAAAGAAAAAGTACAAAATTAAATTAAATACACTAAATTATGAGAACAAAATTGTTATAGATTTGCATTTATTTAGCCTGATTTTATTTATCTGAAAATCATTCAGGTTTTCATTTTTTTTTTGAATTGCATTTATGCTACCAATTCAAGCTTTGATCTTAAATTACACTTTCGGGGCCTGAAGTAATAACAATTTTGGATTACAAGGATCCAGTTCTTATCTACATACCAAACAGGTTGTTTATAGTGCAGGTTGTTCAGTGAATATCCTCAAATTTAGCACAGGGAGATTGATAAAGGTAATCAGCAAATACTGTATTGGCTTAGAATAAAGATGAAAGCAAAATGCACCTGACTCAGTAAAGATAGGAGCTAAATGCCAGATTATCCACATAAGTGTGTCAGTAAAGGAATTTCATGCATGACAGATGCTAAAATGGGCATTAAAATGGTCAGGACAAAAATCATTAAGTACCCCAATAATGCACATTGGACTAAAGTATATGTAGGATGTCACAGGCAAATTCCCTCCAACTTCAAAAAAGTTATTTGCATGCTCAAAATCAGGCTTTTATGTGAATGAGATAAAAACATTAAGCAGTTTATTAATACTCACTTGAGGTGTCTACTCTTCATTTAGAAAGCAAAACCTTATCATACTACCAACACCATGAAACTCACAAGGTGTCCTGGAATGACTGGACAGAATTTTATTTCTTTCAAAGAAAAATGTAGCTAGAGAGGATGATAGCCATAACCCAGCTCCTACACAGGCTCTGCCCATCAAAGCTGCAAGGAAAGAAAATTATTGATGTACTGAGAGGTAGGTACTGTTACTGTTCCTATGGTCACTGATGTGGAGCTTTGTTGAAGAAAATATTATAGAATCACAGAATGCTTTGGGTTGGAAAGGACTATTAAAATCCATCTGCTCCAACAACTTTGCAATGAGCAGGGATGCTTTCAACTGGATCAGGTTGCTCAGAGCCCAGTGCAACCTGGCCTTGACTGTTTTCAGGGATGGCATCATCCCATCTGAGAAATGAAGTTTTGATACCTGAGCCAATGGGTGCTTAGGAGAACGTAGGGATTGAATAGCATTTGGATATGGGAAACAGAGAAAAATCACTGTTTTCAGTCAATATGAACTATCAAAAGCAGAGAATTTCCATTCCTTAATCTAAATACAAAGTGGCCTTGAACCTGCTCTCCAGGTTCAGATCATACAAGAAAGCAGTTTGACAGTGATGTAGAAACTCTCAGGCTTCCCCAGTCATGAGCTTTAGGTTTCTGATTCAGGACAGGGAAAGCATAATCCTACTTGAATATGCAGGCCATGAAAATCCTCAGCTAAACACTGGTGATAGGAAATCCCAAAATGCAGGCAAAGTAAACTGTAAAAAGCATCACAAATGTTTCAAATTTTACTGTTTGTGTTAAAGTGATCCAAGCTGAGCATGCTAAAAGCAAGGATTTTATTACTGAAAAGGTAATATTAACCTCAGAATTATTGGCATGTATGTTTTCGACTGGTGGATTTTTTTGTATTTTTATGTTTGGGTATGCATTTTTGTGGCTTGAAAATCTCCCAAAATTAAATTTTCTGGTGTGGTGCCTATGAATTGTTTCCTTTATTAATTAAGTGAGCCATGAACCAAAAGTCCTTTTTTCTCCTCCACTGGCTGTTCACTTCATGTTTATCCATTTCTTGTCTTTCCCATTTGCCTTCTGTCTGTCTGCAGCGCCCTTTCACCTCCTGCAGGGTCCATCCCCTTCCTTGCCTGCCCACACAGAACCAGGCTCTCAAAAGGGCTCTTCAATACCACTATAATGAAGGTTAAGCCAAGATGAATAAAACCTCCACAAACGAACTGTGAACTGATTCTTGTGGTGCAGTCCCAGTCTTTGACTGACTCACATCAGAAATCAGATGAGAGCATAATTTACATATTTTAAAAAATTAAATTAGATCAATTTTGTTTTAAACCTGGATAATATGACACTCCGAGGATTCCTTGAACAACAGCTCTAAAATAAATTGATCTGTCTGCTTACTACATTCAAAAAATTGATTTTCTTTTCCTGAATAGAAACCTTTCTTTGAAAAGAATGAATTCAATTTGTGACACACTCTGTGAGTGTTTTGCATCTGATTCTGAGGTTTTAGAATCTTTTAAATCTATAATAAAATAATTTTAATTTGGCTTAACTTTGTAGGGCATGTGTACTTGTAATTTTCAAAGATTATGAGATGAGGAGCAGGACTAAGTGGTCCAGGACTAAGTCCTCTGAGTCATCTGACTTCTAGTTTGTCTGTTTTGGGCTTCTCAGTCTGTCTGATCAGAAAATTCCTGGGTTTGAATCAACCTTTATAGTTCAGAGAAACAGTCAGAATTTTGCTCTGAAGTGTCTGAGACCACCAGTCTGTGAAGAAAAATCATCATGTTATTATAAAACAGATACAGTCCAATAACAAATCTGGAGATTTAAACCTATAAAGCTTGGGGCTATAACCACTACCTCACCAGTGAGCTCTGTAATATCCCCATTCCCACATCTCCTTCTTCAACAATTTATTCTTGCTCCAGGTAAGATTTAAGAAACTCCTCAGCCGCACTAAAAGCTTCATGCAGTTCAGGGACATAACAGGTTAGCTAGTCTGGGCTACAGGTATTCCAATATAACCCCTTTGTGTTGGCACCTTTGTTTTTTATCGCTGCCTGAAATCCCTTTCCTTTCAAGTAAGAGTTCCTCCACAGCAACCCCATTGCAGCACCAGTGGTATGACAAGAGGACACGGCCTTGAGCTGCAGCAGGGGAGGTTCAGGTTGGACATCAGGAAGAATTTCCTCACTGAAAGGATGGTCAAACACTGGAAAGGATTGCCCAGGGAGATGTTGGATTCACTGTCTCCCTGGGAATGTCCAAGAAATGACTCAGCGTGGCACTTAGTGCTATGGTTTAGTTGACATGGTGTTTGTTCAAAGGTTGGGCACGATGATCTCAGAGATCTTTTCCAACCTTTATTCTATGACTCTGAGATGCACTGTAACATCAGCACAGTGATGATAACTCTAGCTGAGATAGTCTGGTTACTTTTGGCTATCAGAGCTCACTAAGAGAATCTTTGATTCAATTTAGTCACTCAATTACATAATTCCTAGAATTGCAGCGAAAAAAATAGGGTGGAAGGAGCCTCTTGAAATCATCTGGTCCAGTGCTCACAGAGTTGTTCCCAGTAAATGAAGGTTCTTTGATAAACTTCCACAGAATTTGACTCCAAGTGCATTTGTCACCTCTTGTAAATGCAAATTAAAATGTGTTAAACTATCCCGATGGTGATTTAGGAGTATTTGCCTTGTTTTACAAGAGTGCAGCATGCAGAAGGTCAGATTACACGGGTCAGCTGGCCAGAAGTGTGCCAGCCACGTGGAGTCCCTGGAGCATAGGCAGTCACATCAGCATGTCCACAGCCAGCACCCAGGGAGCCCAGGGAGGAGTTCTCAGGCTGCACAAAAGACATTTCATACTGCTAAAAATCCATAGCTAGAGGTAAATGTTAAATGCTGAGCATTATTATGATACAGTCCTTTATACTCCATTTAACTAATTGAATTTGGTTAATTAACAATTTACACACCTGGAGAGAAATATAAAATCTATTGCAGTGTTTGGAATTGTGCTTTAATTGGAAATTACCTATACATCCTCTAGTCATATTAAATAGGATTTACTTTGGACACAATTGCTGTTAACAATTATATAGGGATTTTCTCTTTTTTCAGAGCTCCATTTTCTAGACTGGCACTTTGGTAAATTTTTTTATCCTTATACACACCTGAAAATAAATGAAATCCAGAAAATTTCGATTAAAGTATTTTTATTGTTGATTTTAAACTGTGCTTCTCTGTGCATAACGTAAATTGTCACCCAGATACAAAAGTGAGAGACAGAAACGTGCCAGCCTATTTCACATTCGAAGCAGACACACCAGAGTCACAAAACCAGATTGTTTCGCCCGTAACTGGAAGGCTGAAGAGCAAAATCTCATTAAGATTGGTATATGGAAGGAGGTTTACAAGCCATGCATATCCATGAACAGGTTAGTTTAAATGCCTTAGAAATAGATGGCTTTTCAAATATGAGGCTGACAGTCATGGGTTCAGAAATACAAACTAAGATGAACTAAAAACTTGATATTCAGAAATAGATCTGTCTGGGAAATGGTGTTATGGAGAAATGAATCTGCACTCCAAGGAAGGCGGCTACATAAAACCAGTTCTGATCTTCCCATGCTTTGGTAACATGCGTTTATCCCTGGCATCCCGATGGATTTGGGTCTGATGCAAGTGTTCTCTCACATGGCACCTCTGAAAAATCTGATTTGCATGAAGTAATGCTTGCCTAAGGTATTTAAAAGATTTGTCAACAGAAGGAATATTACTGCTGAAGGAATATTCAAAAGGCTTAGACTTTCACGCAGTGCACTCTGTAAAATCACACTTACATGCTCATGAAGGTAAAGCACATCTTTCCAGTGGTTATTTCCAATAGCAAGTAGTTGGTGCCATTTTCTGATTTTATTTGGTTATAATTGTCTGCTATCTATATTATTTGTCCCTCCTGCTTTCTAAACCTTCTCAATGCCTGGTAACTGCATGCATGTAGAGGGGGAAACAGTAATTACCACTGATATTTGCTGCCAGCCCTCAGGTTCTTCCTGAAACCTAGGAGGAAAAAAACCCCAAGACTAGTTTCTGACAGCCTTGGTTTTATAGTTTGGACTGGTATCTCATGGGTATTTACTTGATAATTCATCTGAAAAATGACGAATTGCCTTATTGAATGAATCTCTCAGCAGTTAATTGTTTGCCTGTATCCTCTGATAAGACCACATTGGCCTTGACTGGATACTGAAAACAGCGTGGATGTATGAATTAATTTATTTAATTATTAATTCAAGGTTAGACCACTAATAAAAAAGTCAACACAAGCTATTGCTATGAAGATATTGAACAATCAAAATATTCTGGTTTTATACCGTATAAGTTCCTAATAAACAGCACACAGATCAAATACAGAAGACCAAAAGACACAAAATCATTGCAAATTAAGTCAATTTTTCATTAACTTTGTCACATATGAACTCAGGTATGTTTGAAATTTGCAGTCATTGTAGTGCATTCAAAAAGTAATGCAAAATTTTCCATGACTTCAATAGAATGTCTGTTGTATTAGTGAGTGAACTCTCCAGTGGCTAAAATAATATCTGTAAATGCCTATGAATTTTAACCCAAAATGTGTCAGCCTGACACGATTAAAAGCTTTAGATTCTCAAAGAGCAACATGACTAAAGCAGGACTGTAGCCTTGAGTGGCACCCTACTGGTTTCATTTGCCAGTATTGTTATTTTCCAAGGTAATATTTGATTTACAAGAAAAACGCTTTTAAGTCCCACAGTAAGTCCTACAATGTATCCACAAGTATAAAACCCTCAAATTACCTTCATTTGTCAAATGCTAAAGCCCTACCTGAGACTATTCAGTGGCAAAGTAGGAATCTAATGATGTCAGCAGGAAGGAGGGAGGTGAGATTTATAGAGGTTTTAGAGGTGATACCTCTTGTCTCTCTTCCCTTGTCCCCCTCCTGACTCTCTTTAATTCAGCACTTCGACCACAGTAATGCAGTTAAGCTTCAGTTTATGGCACAGATGCCTCATAAGTCCAGTCTCCATGATTTCATTGAAAGCTCTCTCACGTTAGTAGTTTGAATTGATTTTAAATTCCAAATAGTTAGTGAAGCCGTTGAAATACAGAGCTTTAATGTTAGCCCAGCTCTCTCCTTATGCCATGCTTTCCCTGCCAAACTGTCATGATTTTTCACTTCCTTGCACTATACTTGCCTCGATTTTTTTTTTTTTTTATGGCTATAACTAAGGTTCAAACACAGAATGAAGGCATTTTTGGATGAAAATAATAATGAATGCAACCTGCATTTGAAATAAATTAGACCTGAAGGTGAGCAACACTTTATGGATAGGCGATTACCCTAACGAATGTTTTCTATTTTTTTTTTTACTTAATATAATTCCAAGTTAACAAATATTATCAGTAAAAAACTTTAGGTGGTCATTCACAGAGTATGGTCATGGGTGTATCCTAGCACAGGACTGTTTTAGTCAGCATTGTCCAAGAGCTATGGACTGCCAGGTGCAAAAATCTGATTGTCCTAAAGTGTTGTTTTTAGTAGTTAACTTCATTTTGTAAAGATTCTGGCTGAAGTACAAACAAGGTTTTGTCTACCATTTGTTTCAAGAGTCTGGATTAGACCCTTAAATCAGAGCCAAGTGTGAATAAAAGCAGTAAATTCCTTGGCAATAAATTCCCAGTAATCTGCATTACTCAAAGACGGGACCTGCTGGAACATCTTCATAACATTCTTTTGCCTTCCTTCCTCATGTGCAGCATATTGCTGTAATCAATTAACATGATGGAATATTCCTGTGCTGAGACCTTCTTGTAACTCCCATATGGTCAGAATTTAATCTTAATAGCTCTGATTTTTTTTTTTTTTTAAAGAAGCTGAACTCATCCTGCACATTAGTGATGATAGAAAAGTAAGATTTCAGAGTGATTTAGCGGTTTTCAACCTCTTGTTGTTGGGGGTTGAATGTTTTGGAGAAGTTAGGACAGAACTGAGCATTGCTTATCTGCATGTAAGCAGATAAAGTGGGCAAGAAGAAATGGAGGTGCCCAGTTCCAACTCTTGCATATGAAAATGGCCTTGCTGTTCTTCTTTAGAGCAAACATATAAGCAAAGTTGTTGATCTCTTGATCTTATTTAAATAATTTACTCTTGCCCATCTCAATGCACCCTTTGTTTGCCTTTGTAGCTCAAAAGACTAATTCCACTGCAACAAAGTAGGAAATTCTGTCTTATAACCTAAGTAAGACCAGATAGACCTTGGTTCATACTAAGAAAGGACAGTAGCTGATCTTGTGTCTCTGATTTTAAGGGTTCTCTAGAAGGGAAGTTTAAAAGTGTTGCAGAAAGTCGTAACTCGAAGTTTGTCTGAGGGCATTCACAAGGATTATACAGTTGAATCCCTAGAGGACCACAACTCTGCAACCAGTAACATCAAAGCACCCTGACCAAATTCCTCTGTAGGAGTTGTATATGTACTTAGGATACAGTAGTCTTGTAATAAAATTTATTACAAACAAATTCTGATTTTTTTTTTGAGCTTAATATCAAATTGCCCTTCCATATTCTTTAGGTTTACCTATATTGGAAAAGAAAATACAATACAATCCAAACTGTTCTTTCTGAATAGATATGGGGAGGTGGAGAAATTTCTTGGTCCATGTATATTCCAGCAGAGGGTGGCAGTACACTACCACACTCCCACAGTAAAGGAAAAGTTGTGCAGTAATATTTATGCCTTCTGTCTTCAAGGGAAGAATACATCCTGCAGATGAATATGTTTTGGGAGATGGGAGATGGGAATTGGACTGGGAAAGTAATCCCCAAATCACTTCAGTGACCTTGCTCAATCCACTCAATCTCCATCTCTCTTTCATCTGAAATATTTTTCTTCCGTAATTACCATCGGCTGATGACTACAAACCATTATAAAACTCCCGAGAATAATCATCTATGAGAATGAATATGGATATCTGAAAATGGGAATCTCTCCTGATTAACTAATGATACCAGAACCATTAACTTCATCACTAACAGCAGAACAGTCACCAACAGTGTTAAGCAGGATAAACTCTAGAAGGCAAAAAGGGACACTCTGTGGCAGAAAGGATTTCCATGGCACTGTGGACATGCTAATGAGCTATGGATGATTTGAGGAGTCCATAGTCCATAGTCCAAAGACCATGAACTGCTCTTTCCTCAGTCCAGTTTTGCTACTTGGTTAGCAGAGTATTCCTCAAAATTTGAAACACCTTGCAATCTCTTCAGTAGAATGTGGATTTCTCTGTTAAAGTCTTAGACTTCCCTTCAGTTTTTATTTTCTTAAAGCAGTTGGGAAATTGTTCATAGGCCAGCAAAAGAGGCAGGGTGTATTTTTTTCCTTCTGGAAAAAATCTTCTTGTTGACAGAAAAAGTAGCAACTGGTGCAACCTACTTTAAATTACTGCAGTAAAAATATTTTAACACATTGTCAAACTTCAGACCTTGGTGACTCAAGTCTCCATATTTTTTGGAGGTGAAGAAATTTCAGTGTAAGAAGAAAGCAGTGCATAATAGGAAGGAATACTCCTTCATTATGCAAATAATGAAAAATTATTTGTATACAGAACATGATTTCTTTAATGCGCTTTTATTTCCCCTCAAGAATTCAAACCAAAGGATTATGCAGGTCAAGAAGAGCTTGAAGAACAAAAGCCATTCATGATCAAGCTCTCAATATGGACTTACATTAGTAAAAACATTTGAATAACATTTTTATAATAGTAATCTCAGTAGCTTATGTTAAGTTCTCTAGTAACCAAAGCCAAGAATAATTTTCATGCATTCTTTCAGTAGACATTCATTATTTAAATATGTAAAATATGGAGGCAGTGTTCTGGAACTTCTTTTTATTAAGAGGAAAGAAGCTGGAAATGATGCCAGGAAATTTAGGTGAGGAATGACATGCCCCTTCTCAAAAATAAGAGATTTTTTTCAGAGAATTAAGGGAATTAAATATTGCCAGTCAAAACTGTTGTCAATAATAATTCCTTACCTTGATCTACCTTAGTAGATTTCAAAGTGTTTGAGACACTTAAGAGTAACCTTCTCACCTGTGAGTAGCTTCCTCTATAACTTGTAACATCCCCAGCTATTTCTACAGGAGGTGACATAATTTTCAGCAGGGTTTTTAACTAGAAATTAATGAGCATGAAGTGATGAAATATGAAAAAAACCCAAAATAGCCAGGATAATCAGAAGCTCAAAAACATTGTCTGGTTATCATTAAGATTAGTTTATGTATTACTTTAGGGGTCTTTGAGGGAAGGTGGAACAGAGTGTGCAGTGCTGGAGTCCTTAATGGCTCCTCTGCACTATTGAATCCTTCCTGGCAAATTGAAAACCTTGCAGCAGAATTTTATTGAAGAATAAACTGAACTATAGGAGAAAAAGGAATTTTTTAGAACATTCATTTTAATGAAATAAAAATAACTGGGAAAGAGTGAGAGTTTCTTGAGAAGAACCAGCTTGTCTCAGAGCAGAATAGATTAAAAATCTGTTTCACTCATATGACTCTGAAAATCCATGATTGAAAACTCTAGCCTTGAGAAGTTACAATACATCATGAGAAAAAGGTGAGTCAATGTGTAATGTTTCAATTATAGGGTTCTCAAGAGTACACAGGTGGTGTAATAAATAAGGTCATGGTCTTGCCATCAGCAGTATCCCTGATATTTCTGCAGTTGCTAGGAATGAGAAACAATAATATTTATGATTGTTAAAAGTCCAAAGTTCAGAGGAGACCAATCTAATATTCTGAAGAGTAAATAGATAAAGATTTGTTATGTAGTGAGTACTCATGGTGTTTATAACATCTGGTCTGTGTGGTGGTCATCCAGACCATGTGGATCAATACATGCAATACTGGGTAATGGTGACTTTTAAAATATCCTCCTCCCATGCAATGGAATTATTATTTCAAGCAAGGGGTTTTAAACACAGTTTGGAGTTTTTTTCCCCCCATTTTTGACCTTCTTGTCATAGATCAGCAAATTGAATAGGTTCCCAGGAAGGCCAACCACCAAATCTGCTAGATTATGCCCTGACCTGGGAGTTTGTGGAGTTGATTATATTCACAGCTTTGTCATCACTTTACTTGTTAGGCTATTCCCCTCATCTTTCCACATCTGTATTCTACCTCCACAGCTTTTATTCCCAACTCTGCTTTATCTGTTTAGACTAGAGTTCCCACAGGCTCTTGTCTTTTGCTGCTATTGTGGCTTTGGCCTGAGCCAAAACTAATATTCAGAGCCTTGAAAGGAAGTTCCCATTAGGAATTAAAAATGATTGTAAGTTCAAGTAATTCCTTGATTTCTTCCGCTCATGTGCATCTGTTACTGTAAAAAATGTGAAATGTGTTTGTGATGTAACAGAGCATTTTCTGGCACAAAACATATCCAAGAGTGGACTGTGCTCCAATGGAATAGGAATGTGACTTTTAAGAGCTCTACAATTAAAGAATCACCTAGAGAAAACATCTGCTTGACAAGAAAGGTAGGAATAGACTGAGAAAGGAAGTGCTAGAGAATCTTTATTTTCCATTCCCATCTCAGATTTCTTTATTTCCTAGGCACTGAGAAAATTCCAGAAGGAAAATCACCCATAGTAGTGAAGCAGAAAAACTGGCATTGGAGGAGCACAAGTTCACTTTAGGCATAAACAGCCTAACATGGAGTTCTGCACTGGTGGTTCTGTCAAAGGGTCTGCACGTCCCTTATCCAAGGGATTCCAGGCAGGAGGGTCTCAGTGTCCCTGGCTATCCAGCCACTATGGTGATCTATGTTATCTTCCTTTTCTGGTGTCTTCTGCCTCTGTTAACTCTGATGTTATACCAGAAAATTCTTTGAAGTACCACCCTCTACTTTCTTGTTGGCAGTTCTGTAGCAAACTTCTGGAACATGACTGCTCCTGTTCTTCAGTGGACATTACACATGGATAAGCTACTCCCAGAAGGTTTGTAGTAGGACATGCAACAACTTCAAGGAAAAAACAGAATGTCATTTCAATTCTTTAATTTTCAAGATGGTAAATACGAGACAGATAGGATATTCAACCTCCCCATACCTAATCAATTCCTAGCAAATGTAGTTGGCACATTATTTTGAGGATATTTTCAATATATTCAGATACACCTATCACTCAGGTTACTCATTGAATATGCACTCCTGATATGGATTATTACTGAAGGAGCCTTATCTTTTTTATTTCCTGATCTTGTGCCATAAAATTCCTAACCTTATTGTTGTATTAATGCAATTATTTTTTGAATTTAAAAATTTTATCCTAATTTAAAATGTCTTAATTAGTCTTTGGGATTTATACAGTAAACTAGTATTGACAGATCCAGTGTCCTTTTACCTCCAAGGCTCTTCTCTACTGAGTTAGCAAATGACAATGTGCTTTTAATCAGCTATTTAAACCTTAAACTAGGAGAGTATTCTCAGAGTTAATTGCTATTATATCATAATTCAGGAGAAAGGAAAAAACAACATTACTTTGTAATCATTGATCTTCTATATCATCAAATACAAAATGTTCTTAATTAGGCAGAGAACTAGACATGGTTAATACAAATATGTGGCACTATCAGATTTTACAGTTACACTTCCTGTGCCTTGCCTGCTGCAGGAGTGGAGCAAGCTCTTTTGTTCAATGAAAAATGCCCATCAAAACTCAGAGAAAGCCAATAGAGATGGTGTTGTCCAACTTTATCTACCTGTCATTAAGATTTTTGAAGAGAGACAAAAATGTTGAATTCTTTTTGACATATTCTAAATCATTACTGATTTGTTGACACTCACACGGTTGCTTTGGTGGCAACAGAGGAAAATTTTCAAAGTGGCTGTCAGACAAGAGGAAGATGTATTTGTGAGTGGAAAAGACAAAAGGGAAAATAGATTTACAGAATATACAGAAAGTTGCTTTCATTTATTTTTTCCCCTTTGTGTGTTTTTTAACTAAGAAATGCTACATGCTCTAAAGAAATGTATGAGACAAATACAAGAAAACTGCTCATAAAATTATTTTTTTTTCTATTTCTGTTCCAGGAACAATTTCCTCATCACAGGAGTGTTAATTTCATCTGGTTGACAGCTGTGGAAATAACCTATATATTTAAGCAGCAAAAACAGAGATAGGAACATTCACACAATGAAATCTATTTTCTATTTGAATCTAAAATCTAAGTGCTGTCCCTTTAAAGGAGACCTTGCTATCTTGATAAAGAAAACTAATGACATGGCCTTTCTGGGGCTAGTCACATAATAGCCATGGTGACAAGGACCTCTATCACAGAATAAAGCAGAAGATAAATGAGATTTTTCTAATATCCATTTCACCCATTGTTCACAAGTGTTATGTGATACAGCTTCTATTTATCATGAGATAGTAGATACCGGGCACTATTTTGTAAGGGAAACCTAAATTGCAACATTGTGTTATTAAAAGCCTGTAAATACTCTTTACGCCTTCCTGTTCATTTTATAACTGTGCCAAAACAAGTGGGCTTTGTACAATTATTATTACATTTTATTTATTCAAAGGACCTAAAGGACATTACTTGTATTTATACTGGATGTCCACACAGCTTTTAGCAATAAAATGAGAATACATGTTTCAGTCAGCTTGCCTCTAAACTACCCAAGAAGAAGGGTATTTGACATAGACTTCCTTCTCTCAGCTCTCTAGATCTCTTTACAGAGTCAAAGAGCTACAGAATGGGTCAGGTTGGAAGGGACCACAGTGGCTCATCTGGTCCAACCTCCTTGCTCTTGCAAGCTTATCCCAGAGAACATGGCACAGGATTGTGTCCAGACAGTTCTGGAATATCTCCAGCAAGGGAGACTCCACACCCTCTCTGGACAATCTGCTCCAGTGCTTGGTCACCGCTCAGGACTGAAGTTCTTCCTCATTTTCATGTGGAACTTCCTGGGCATCAGTTTCTGCCTGTTGCCTCTTGTCCTGTTGGGTGGCATCACTGAGCAGAGCCAAGTCCATCCTCTGATACCTCACTGCAGGTACTGATAGACATGGATGAGGGACTCTTTCAGCTGCCCCTTCTTGATCTTGAGCAGTCCCAGCTCCCTCAGCCTTTCCTTATCAGAGAGATGCTCCCGTCCCTTCATCACCTCTATCACTGTCTACTGGACCTGTTCCAGGAATTCCAGGTCTCTCTTGTCCTGAGAAGCCAGAACTGGACAGAGCACTCCAGATGTGCCTCACCAGGGCTGAGTAGTGGGGCGGGGTCACCTCCCTCAGCCTGCTGGCAACACTCTTCCTAATGCACCTCAGGATATCATCGGCCTTCTTGGCCCCCAGGGCTCCTGAACATCATGTTGCCACCAGGATCAGCCTGTACTGGTGCCCACCTGGAGTTCCTGGCTAAGATCCACTTACCTGCTGTATTTATCTGACCTCCAACACCTAAACCTTCAAAGATAATGTAACCTTCCATGCAAATCAAGCATATTCAGTCTGTTGGAATTCGCACACGTCAGCAGCCTGAAAGAGTGAGTCAGAAATCTGAGCCTCCCAGTCTTAGCTTAATCTGTGGAAGTGAAGGAGCTACACTGACACTTCAGTATCAATATTATTCAGACATTGATTATTCTGGTGAACAGAATAGGGCTTGGCCCACTACATTTCAAAGGGAGAACAGCACTGGGGAATGAAATGAGGATGAAAAGGAGTTCAGAAACAAAGGATGTAGGGAGAAAGAGGTGGTGAGGTGAAAGATCAGCCAAGGGGAAAGTTGTGAAATGTGGTTAAAACAGCAGTTCAGTGTACAATTACTACACTGTGCCAGATTTTCCCCTTGGTCAGAGTGACAATGAAAGGAAGCTTCTGTGCAAAACAGGGATGATTTATACCCCAGTCTATTGACCCAGTTTCAAAATTTGATCTTCCCTCTCATCTGAATGGCCATGCTTTGTCCCTGGGGCTTTTCTGAACCTCTGGCACCTTGCAGCAGGTACTGAATTTCTTTCTCGTGCACTTTCCATTCAAATGAATGGTTGGAAAGGCTGTGTAAGATTTTGATTGCTGTTTCAAAGCATGAAAGGGTCTGTATAATTTACATCCTGTGCAGCTTTACTGCTCTGTGGTCACCTCTGGGGTGTTAGGCAGGCCAGCAAACTATCAGCAAACAGTTTTCTGCATAACTTGAGAGGAAGGGAAAAATTCTAGCCATAGATATTGGCACAAATCCACTCTCATGAAAACTTGCACTAAATCTTTAATGTCCAGGGAGAGCACCTGAAAAAGCCTATGCTTAAAACACTGACTTGCAAATTGGATCCTCAATTTAGCTGCAAATTTCCATTGTGACCAAAGGAATTGTGCTTGATTTGTGTGTCTCTGCTTCTCCAGAAACAGGATAAAGTTTTCTGCTTCTTGTTTGAAGCTGTAAGCTCTTGGCAGGTGGGGTGGAAAATATTTTTCCCAAATAAAACACCTATAAAGATAATAGCAATAGCTGTCTCTCAGGCAGTGCTTTTCATCTGCAGATATTAATGCAGTCTGCAAAGTATCATTATCTAAATTTATAAAAGCAGAAACTGAGGCACAGGAAAGGAAAATTACATGTCCAAGGTCATGACAGGAACATCAGTCTGATCTCCCAAGTCCCTCATTTCTGTGCTTTACTATGTCCCACAATGATGCCTTTCTGGGACACATGGAGTAATAGTGATGATAATGAGCACACAGATATCTCCTTTGAAAGGTCTCATCATATATCTGCCTGCATGCAACTCAATTTATACACCTTGGAAGGATGAAGGCTGAGTCAATATAGCATTAATGCAATACCCTGATGGCTGTTAGCTTCAAAGGCATCTTTTTCATGAGAAACAACACTTTGAAAGGAGAGCAGTCACGATACACATAAGTGCCACCTTTTAAATTATGATCAAAGTTGAAAAGTGGTGTAAAGTTGTCAAGAGACCTATATATTGGTTTATAGACTGTATTTACTAGATCCATTGTTTCACGCCCAGGGTTTCTAGCCTGCTCACTCTTGTGATAGGTTAGGAGAAGAGGAATTGTTTGTTTTTACTCTTGGGACTTGAAATGGAACAGAAGACAGTGATGCAGCTCAGATGTTATAATGAACAGAAGAGACTTTAATGAATTCCTAGTACTGACCTAGACTTACAGAGGGTCACCAGTCTGTCAGTGGTATGAGATTCCTGACTACCTTTTGGATCTGGGCCATAATATTCTAAGCCTGGGGTGCTTTGTTCTGTTTACTGCATCAGCTTCTGTCTCTAATAGCCTTTCATACCTTTAAAACTTCCCCTATCCCCTTAGAATTCTTGGCTTTAGGTTAAATAAACCTGAAAAAAATTATACATTGCCATCATTACTCCTTGAGATCTTTCCAGAAGAACTAAAACCAGCCAAGGAACTGCAGTTGAGATATTTGAAGGTATTATATTGTCCTTCGGAGTGGATTCTGTCCCTCTGGGAGCTGTGTCATCTGTGGTTTCAGTGGACAGCCTTTACTCCTTTGCTGAGGTTTTAATGGAGACACATTAATACAATACAATCTAAAGCAGAGTAGAACTCCCTGAAAATTCTGCTTGTAATCTCACTCTAATTTGATAACAAGCCACTGTTGATAAATAACTCAAACGATTTTGCCCCTTCCCTCTCCTAATTTTCCTTGTGAGAACAGCACATAGAGCAATGTCAAAAGCAGTACAAAAAGTCAAAAGATCTGCTTTCAACTGCTTCCCCTTTGTCACCAAACCTTCCCTTCCCAGTGGGTGGCATCTAGATTGTTTTGACACAATTTCTGCTTGGTGAATTTATGCTAACATCTGTAAGTACCTAGGAGTGTGTTTCCACTAAATAGTTCCTAGGGAATAACGAGGTGGGAGATTATGTAGGTGTTGTCTTCAGCAGCTGGGCCTTGGAGCCCCTTAAGACTGCTCAGAAGGAGAAACAAATAGGAAGGATGAGGTCAGAGCACTGCAGAGTGACAGGGAAAAGCAGGATTTGCCACTTGGCCTGTCATAAGCTGGGTAAGGAAAAAGGATGGTGCAAAGCACATCTGGGGCTGCCTTAGGAGAAGAAATTAGGAGCTGTTTAGCTTTTTTGAGGATCATTATTTAAAAGATAGTGACCGACAGAAGGTGCTACAAGAAAGACTGTGATTACTAATGATGGAGTAAGTCTGAAAAGCCACACCTGGGGGATGCATCAATTAGATGGACATTCATTAATGTTTAATATCTGAATCACAATCCCACAGGAACAAGAGCCATCCCACCTGCAGTGCATTTCTTTGAACTTGCCCCAATAACAAATATATCATATAAGTAATTTTTCCTGCACATGCACACTGCAAAGCATTCTACTGCATCTACCTGTAAGTCTGAGGGGGGTTGAACACAAAACATACAGAAAAAGTTAGTTGTATTACTGCATGCTGGAAGGCTCTCAGACACTGTGTTAGATGTGGTATAACAGAGGAGTGGAACTGGAGTTTTCCAAGAAAAACTTCCCTGGGAAGAAAATCACAACTAAGCTTTTCTGCAACTTTATCCGAGACAGTTTGGAAGACCTTGCCATAGTCAAAAATACAACACCATGAATTGAAAATTATATTAGCCCTTAGGAGAAAATCAAGATGTTTAGGTGTTATATTTTGTTACCCAAGTGAGATTTTCATAACTTTCATGCCAATCACCAAGAGACAATGCAAAGAAAGTAATATTTGCTTCCAGACAATACATATTTTAGTGGTTTATGGCTAATTATAAACCTAGAAAGGTGCTGTATGTGACATTGTTGAAACTTATTCATCACAATAATGTCAGAGAAAGCAATTTCTGGAAATATAGTTTGTTACTTGGTTTGTCTTGAGTTATAAAGTAGAATAGAGAACTACTTCAGACCCCCTTCAGTTTGCACAGATTTCTGCTGAACACAGAAAAAAAATATCATTATGATTTGCATGGGCAATACAGCCTGAAGAAGTTCCTTGACAGGGCAAATGAGCTCTAGGCTACTGCTTTGGGGCTGTTATTTCATCCAAATGATCCATTTTAAAGCTACTTCTTGTATTCTTTACTATACAGTAGGAGAACTTTGTGCAGTTTCCTCTGTGGTCACAAGGTAGACAGGAGTTGTTGGTCTTCCAGAGGGCACTATTGGTGTTATAAAACCTTGGACACTGATATTTCAAGGCAAAGAAACTAGAAGGCTGCCTGGAGAATATTTAGTGTTGTCTGCATGTGATATTTGTCTCCATAAATGATTTACTGGGATCTGAACACAGGATGGTCAGAACTGAGAACACAAACTGCCCTGACTGGAGGTGTCGAGGCACAGATCTGTGTGTGCTGCAGCCACGGAATCACAGCGTGGCTGGGGTTGGAAGGGCCTTAAAGAACATCTGGTTTCAACTTCCCTGCTGTGGACACTCCTGTGTCTCCACAGCACAGGGCTTTTTTACTCACACTCAGTAAATTAAAGAAATACGCACAGGGGAGGGGAAGAAATGAAACCAAAATTTTGGTTGAGATCATCACAGGTAAATTTGAAGACACATTGCAAGATGCTTATTACTGTGCAGTGAGAGAGAAAGAGCCCTTTCTGCACAGGATTTGAGCCTGAGTGTCTTTTCAGAACTGACAAGAGAAAATAATGTTGTGTTAAAGAGGTAAACAAACAACTCTGCTAGCTCTCATGCTTTTATATCAGGTCTTGCAATATTTGATTTTTTTTCCCCCTAGCTTAATGACTCCAGTGACTTGAAAAGAATATCTGTTTTCATTTCTTTATGGTTGTGGGAAAAATCTTTTCTCACCTCAAGAAACTTTAAAACTGTAATATCTCAAGAACCGAGAAGGGAGCAAAAAGCCTGCAGACAAAAAGACTATTAAAAGAACTTTTTGGAGTGAACTTATGATTTTTATTGCTTGGAGTCAGCAACATGGGGAGGTATTGTGTGCTTTTTCAGTGCTAAGGAATGATTTCTCTCTGTACTGACCTGAGTGGTTTTTTTAAGCTGCTATGTCTGAAGCTGCTAATAAAACATTATCCTCAGAAAACAAGTTAACATGTTTTAAGACTCCACTGCAATTACAGTCTTGGGGTTCAGCTTCTCTCAAAAAAATTCCTCTCGTTTTGTTTTGACGGAGTTAGGTGGAAAGCACAGAGCCAGAGTCTGGGCTGGCAGAGCAGCGGCTGAGATGTGGAACTCGTGTCTGTGGTGCAGAAGGGTCTGGAGCCTCCCAGAGCAGCAGAGTCAGTGAGCCACTGTGGTCACAGGGAGAGCCCAGCAACCTGGAATCTGCTACGCATGGCTACATGGATGTTGTGAGGATTTAATTAACACTTGGAAAGAGTTCTGAGGTCCTCAGATGACAAGGTTTACAGAACTCCAAATGACTGTTATTATATCCCCTCTGTGTTTGTGGTGGCAGATAGCCAGCAAGAAGAGATGCTCAACCAAAACCAGGCATTTTTCCCAAAACCTTTGTTATTCTAGGCTACTGTTGGAAAAAAAGGTGGATCTGTATCCAATTTAGTGAGTGTAAATTACAAGTGGCTTTGTTGGTATCCCTCTGTACTTTTGAGATGATACATGTAGCCAACAGCAAGCTGTCTTGCTACCTGAGTATATACTTATTACCCAGCTAAATCAGAGAACTGGGTGAAAACTCTAATATTTGAATAAAACTCATCTATCTGTGACACTTCTTTGATAGAGAATAGCACAAACAAATAATTTCCTCCGTCTGCAACTTGGCTGTTTTTGAAAACAGTGTTCATCTTGTCAGACCCCAGCATATATGCTGAAACAAAATCCAAACAAAATAAAACCCTCTCAAAGCAATGCATTGCATGTCATACTTGATTCTTCCCGAGGAGAATTTGAACAATAAATAGCAGATCTTAATCAGGACCCTTAAGGTTTGATATGAAACTACGCAGAAATTGTGATAATAATATTAGAACATATCCATAATAGATTTTTCATGTATATAATCCATGTGGATCTCTTGCAACTCAGGATGTTCTCTGATTCTTTGAGTCTATTATATCTGCACAAAGAATGGACACAAAGACTTTTCTAGCAAAAGAGTCAGCAATAAAACTAACTTCATGCACTCAGGCCTTCTTTGAGAGTAGCACAGCTGCATTCACTAACCAGTGAGTTCCATAGGTAGCAGCTATTTTCAGTACTGCCTTTTTGCAGAGCCTCAGGAGAAGGACTCAGTTAATGCATAAATATACATGTATGTGGAGAGCATTAAATCCTCCTTTCCAGCAAACTTCCTCTCACAATTTATCCAGCTTAAGTGATATTGATGTGACTCATATGTTTCTATTGTGTTTTTATGCTAAAAACATTTCTACAGTGTAAACACATGCAATTATATTGCAGATGACTGATTCATTGCTTTTTCCAAATTGATCTATACCACCATGCAAGGCTATTAACATAACCAAGCTCAGGATCTGATTTTATTGCAGAACTCAAAGCTGCTTAAAAAAAGTAGATACAGAAATGTTAATATATTCAGCAGAAGGTATTTTAAATAAATATCTGTCAGATAGTTAAATCTGGTGTCTCCCTAGTGTTAATTATGGAGCAATCAGAAGAGGACAGGGAAAAGAATATTTATTGCAGGTTGAAAAGCCAGTTATTAGGTCTGTATCACAGCAAGCCATGTGGACTTACCTTTAGAAACTGTCTTTCTGATGATGGATTGACTTCTTTATAAATATTTTTCAACCCATATTTGAATTAAGGGTAGTGATAACTGGCAAGGAGCAATTCGAAAGGAATTAAAAGCCATGGACAGACAAAATACTCATCTACAGCAAAGAATGCCACCATTTGCCCAGCTTCAAAGAGAAAAATAAAATCTTTCACAGTCAGTGGGAACCCAATAACCTGAACACTACACTTTCATTCAGCCCAAACACATGAGGCATTTTGACAGCTAGTTCCCATTAGCTTCCATGGAATTTCTAATTCCAAAGACATGTATGGATCCTGGCTTGACACTTTCCAGAATCTAAATTTACAAATGTGTTGCTTAAAACCAAAATTTTCATCTGTGCCTAGGGAATTCTATCTGACTTATCTCAAATTAGACCTACAGCTCACATCTGCATGGCCAGAACCAGATGTTGGAAATTAGCAAAATTAGCAGAGTGGCAAAGTCGAGATTCTTGTGTGAGGTTTGTGATGAACAAAACTGATAAAACTTCTCACCTGCTCAAACAGAACTGGATTTTTACTTATCAAAAGGAAGTTGTGTGCAAAGAAAGGTACAGCATTTGCTGTCCCCAAAAGTCTGTATGTTGCCTACTTCTCCTTGTGTAAGCTTGTTGCAGATTGTCCTGAACTCAGTAGGAAATCTGTGGTTCAAATCAGGTGAGACACAAAAAAACCCAAAAACATTTCTGGCAGAAATTGTAGAAAAAAGTACCGACGTAGGATTCTGTTTTTGGCAGCTCTGTGATTTGCAAGAAATCAAACGTTAAAAATGAATTTAATATAATTGCTGTCTTCCTAGTGCAGTCCTGGCTACTGTGAAAAGCAAAGTGCCACCTTCCTTCATGGCTGGAAAACCCACTGATATTAACAGGAAATGAAGAGCTGTCTTTGCATCCCAGTTCTCACCAGAATGAAAGACGTGGCTACAGTGACAAATGCAATCTCCTCCTCCTGCACATACATGTTTTTAACACCAAAGGCATGCAGTGAAAAAGACCTCTTTTTGCTTTCCCATTTCCATTACAGAAAAGTGACATTCTTGAGTATTCTGCAGCATAAAAGTCACAAAATCCAATAGTACTGTGTCCAAAACCATGAATATAATGCATAGTGATTTCACAGTGCATCCACACTCCAAAATGCAGTCTACTGATGCTGACAGAAAATACTACATATACAGAAATGGACCAGACTGCAGGGTGCCTGATAGCAACAACATTTGATGATTTTGGTCTTTCTGAGCACAACTTATCCCAGCTGCTACATTGGTAAGAGTTTTTTACATTGGTAATGGCAAGGTCTCTGTATTTCCTGCATAATTCCCTCTTCTCCAAGGTAGAGGTCACATTAAAATAGACATACAGATTACTATCCAGGCTTGCTGTTCTTTTCATGTGATTTTTCTCCATCATATACATCACAAGTCACTGTTCTCCCATCATGAGCCAGTGCTGAAGTTGGTTGCTGATGGACTTTAGAACTCAGGGGCTAGCAAAGCTCATTGTTTCAAAGACTCTTTTAAATCTGTTTTTCAAGTGTCCATTAGACAACTGGCATGAGCATGCTCCTATGAAAAGTTTAATTCTCTCTCCTGGACAAAAAAGTAACTGCTAAGAAGATGGTTAGCCACTTACATTTTAAAGGACATCTCATGTGATGTGTGATTCTCCTGTGGTTAGTTCAGTTTTTGTTATTCTTTTTGTCCCATTGAAGACTCTTAGAAAATACAGTTTTACATGAGTATTTCTTACGTATTGCTTGAAATTAATGGCATTGTGGATTTTAAAACCATGGGAGACAATTATGATTAATTAGTTCAAGCTCTGCCTAGTCTGAGTTCCTGCACAGCACAGGCCATACTTCATCCAGGGATTTCTGTCTGAAGCCCAGCTATATGTTGTTACACTAAGATGTATGTTTTATAAGCACATCTGATCATGATTTAAGGACTACAATAACACTTAGCAATTTGCCCCAGTAACATATCTCATTATACAGTTAAAAAATAAATGAGTTCCCCTTTATTCCTAATTTGAACTTTTTGATTTCAGTATGCGATTACTAGACCTTTTCCTGCCTCTGTCTGCTAGATTAAAGGCCCCTTCAAACTCAGCATAAGTACTTGTACAAATAGAGAGTGTGATTTAAGTTACTCAGAAATCTGTTCATTTGAGCAGCTAAACAGATAATTCCTTTGCTGCCAGTATTTAACTGGTTTCTTTAGTGCTGTGAGGTGTTTTTTTCTGAGGATCTTTGCAGAGAAAATACTGTTTTAGGGGACACAATATTTTTATCTATTGATTTTACACAATATTAATTTATTGATTTTATTTTTTTTAAAGGACAGCCAGGTCAGCCGAGCAGCTTTCAGCAGAAGCGCCACAGTCACAGACAACCAAAAGAGGGATCCCTAAAGTGTCTTATTCTCCCTTCTAACACTGAAAATGGATGTTGTTTCAGACACATGCAGGGACACCTGCCATGAGGCTGGGCTTCTTCAAACCCCATCCAGCCTGACCCTGAACACTGATAACTTAAAAGATCTGGGGTCTGCTGCAGGCTCTGCAGCATCTCTGCCATCCCAAGGACACCAAAGGGCATCTCAAGGGACCCTGAGTGTCTTTCTGAACAACAGAATCCTACCTGGTGTATCTGAGAAAAGAATTGTAGAGATCTGAGCTGGACAATACGGGCTCCTTCTGGAGTCACTAGGGAGAAATGATAAGATAATCCATTTGACCTAAAATATTTGACAGTTTTGCAGAAAATTACTGACTCTTAAGAAGCTGTCTTTTCTTTCTGTAGACTCTGCATGGAAGATGCATGATATAGAGAAGCAATTGTTAGATACCCGATTTAAGGGTCATGAACTTTGTCCTTGGTGACCCTCACTTGTGCCCTTTGAGATAAAATGACACGTTTTACTTGGGAGTAGCCCTAAGCCATTTATACAAGGTTTCTGTCCTTTCATGATAGAAGTGGTCATGACATTAAAAGACAAACACCAGAACTGATTACCATCCATATTTGACATACATTAAAAACTAACTGAATATTAATTTACAAGACAAAGCATGCCATAATAGGATGTCAATATATTCAATTTAACACGTACAACACGTGACCAAAGCAAGCCACCCAGGGGATTGCGCTGCCTGAATTCTTCAGTAAAATGACAACCTTTAGATGTATTAAATATACATTTTGGGGGGTAAAAAAAGAGGTAAGAATGAAAAATCTATAGTTGAGAGAAACACAAGCCCAGAGGGAAAATTCAAGATCTGTTTATGTGTAATTGGGTTTTGCTTTGTGAAAATCTTGACAGCTAGAGGAGCTGCCTCATTGCATGAGACTGTTAATCACATTCAGGGATCTACATGCTGCTAACTGCATACAAAATTCCTGGAGATTTACAGCCTTTGCTCTGGTTTTACCTCATTTACACCACACATCACCCTATAGAAGTATCTCAGCACACATATGGGATTTATATTTGAGAATTATCTCAGTATCTTAATGACTAATCCTGAATGATGAAACTGTGAGTCCAAGCACTGTTGCACACCCTGAAGTAATTTGAGTTGTGACAGTCTGTAATTCATTCTGTAAATCAATGAAGCTAGAGAGATTTTTTTTTTAAATTTGGTTTAGACACGTGTGTATGCTGGATTAATAAAAATCAGTACAGACAGATAAAATTTTGCATTAACATGTTAGTTATTGCATAGCATAGTTTCATAATCAGTAGTTTATAAATTAAGTTACTGCACAGTAAGGCTGCAGCCTGAGCAGAAAATCAACAGCACTCCAAAATATCGGCATATTATGATACTTCTGACTTAACAGCAAAAAAATAAGGGAACGTCAATGAGATATGGATTGGATACCAGTGAGCTTCATCCTTTCAGTCTCTGTGAGCTTCAAATTCTGTGCTATTTGCATCTCTGTTGTCCTTTCTTATTAGTTCTTCCTTGCTCTACCTAAGAGACCTTGCTTTCTCACCACTGCCCATTCTGATATTTTGTTCCTTAGAATGCTCCAAACCTGAATAATTAGGGAGTTCTGTGGTGTAGGTTTGAACTCCCTCGAGCTGAGGATATTTAACTACATTGTCCCCTTCAAAAGTTCTACCCAAGGCTCATCCTTAAAAACAGGTATTCCAAATCATTAAATGAAGAGGTGTCAGCAGATAACCTCCCAAAATAACAGATGACAGGATATGAGATTTGAGGGACACTTATTTGAAGATTTCAATGTCAAATATTAACATTGCCTGATGGAACCTTTGGGAATGTAAACCTGGGAAAAAAGAAACTGGAGAAGAGGGGAAAGCAAATCCACCTCAGTTTGTACCCAATATGTATGATTGCTGGGGAGAGATTGATGCCTCTTAAAATACAGAGCCAAGTTCAACTTTAAATGCAAAATTCTTACAGTTTGGAGTGTTCTGAGTGAGAATATCTTGAAGATGAAGCATTTAATGCTTATTAGAGCAATTCATGGGCCAGAAATCAGAGTTTATGAGGAAAGCCAGTGGAAAGTGGTTACACAAGGGATTCCCACCTTGCCTTGGGAGCTTTTGTTCTTGCCTTTTGTTCTTACAGTAATGTAAATGGAAATGGAGAGGCATTCTCATCCAAAATGCTTCACACCCTGACATCATGCAAAGCTTTGAGGCACCCAAGTTATCCATTCCCAGCCTTGGGGTCTCTCTGGGCACATCAGCACTGTGCAAAACCAGAAATTACAGCAAGGGATGTCTTCCAACACTGCACAGTGAGCAGTTCTGAGCGTATTCGGGCAATTAAAGCCAGGTACTGAGTAAGGAGGTACCTGATGAATGTGGTCTTTTCTGGTAGACTGAGTAGTAAGGAAGACTGGATAATTAAGTGGGATTTAGGTTTTTGAACCCTTTGTTCCAATGTAGGTGGAGCAGGGATTTAGGCATTCCAGTTCACAATGTCTACTTGGACAGTAAGCTCCTCACGAGAATGATCTTCAGATCTGAAGACATCTGTCAGCATTTAACAATTAAATAGGAATGTCGTGGTTAAAAGAGAAGAGTAAGAAAAAAATCAGGATTCCTCTCTAGATGAGGAGACTTATAGGATGCTGGATGTGTATTTTGCAACACATCATGTGGCCAGCTTTAGAGATGTCACTTTTCTTTCTTATTTCTCAGCTTCTCTGTATAGACTGAAGGAAAATTTCCATTCTTGCAAGTGTTGTGTGTATAATATATGTATTATTCTTTAGAAATACCAACACACTAGAGAGAAGCAGCTAATATAAAACCTTGGATGAAAAGCTTTTATGCTAAACAGAACTTCAGATTAGCCTCTATGCTTAAATTTCCAAGTGTAAAAAATTGAGATAATACTCTTGCTTATAGTCTACAAGGGATTTTGAGGCCTGGAGAGGATGGCAGCTTATGTAAGTATGATATATGCAATGATATATGTCACATAAACAAAGCCTACATAAGACTTCATGAAATCCTTGGAACTGCACACTGAAGGTAGACAGTGCCTTAATTTCCTTTTCTAAATTTCACACAAAACTTTACACCAACTTTACTTTTCACTGGTACCAGTGCAGATTAAATTAGTGTTTTCCTGAAATCCATTAAAAAATAATTACGTCCTGGAAAATACTTAGGTTGGACAACCCATTAATGCAATCAATTACTAAAATAAATCCAAAAGCTGTCATTGTGATCAAAGTTTTCAGCAATCTCTTAGCTGTGTCTGAAATACTTTCATACAATATTTGCTTTTAATCTCTGTTTAAAAAGTGGACACTGACATTAAAGACTGTTGCAGACTGGGTCTGAAGGAGAATCCAGTCCACTGCCTAACACAAAACTAAGAAATAGAACAGGTGTTGATTTCATAGTTACAAAATAATATTAAAAAATGTAAACAAAGCCAATAGAACCGATAATAATGAAAAAAGAAAAAAACCTACGCAAACAAACTTCATTTTTATGGAATTCAGTGCTTTGAGCTCATGAAAATAGTAAAACAAAGAAAGAAGTCATAACAACTTGTCTGTATTATGAAATAAGAGCAGCAGTTTCTGAATTAGTATAGTGGAAGGAAAAACATCTCTGGTTTGGGGGATTTCGTCAGTTATAGAGAGAATGGTGGGATGCAAATATCTAATGAATATTTAAACTGTGCACATTTGTTGTTCATCTCTAACTCAATATACACTTAACATTCAAGATGTTTATATGTAACTTTTTCTCCAAGTGAATACATCATAATTGTATGGAAAAATACCCCCAAATACAAACGGTTAGGAAAACATGAAACAAAGAGAAGAGATGTGTGTGATGGGTGAAGCATTCTGCAGATATTTTGGGATAGTTTGTCTTCAAAAGGAATCCCCAGAAGATTAATCCCATCTCCATGTAAGAGTTTAAATGACTTATTTTTTTGAGGTGCTTGTTGCTGTCCATTGAATTCAAAGGGAGTCCTACAGTGACAATCTCTGTAAGATTTAAAACTTATGTGAACACTTGAAAGCCTCACAGTCCTCCTCCAACTGCTCTGTTGTGTTAGATTTTTAATAAAGACACACAGGGCACTGAGAACATCTTGGCTTCACCACAGAGCTTGGAGGATGAAGCCACACCAACTTGGGAGACATCCAACTACATAATTGAAAGCTGCAGAGTTGGTCAAGAATCCACCAAAAAAAAAAGTTTCCCAATGAAACAAGAATTCTTGAAACACTCAACAGATTTAACAGGAAACATTCTCTCACAAAACAAGTAAAAGCAAATGTCACTCCAAAACTCCTAATAATCGGGTGGCTAAGGAATGAATCTGAGTAATGTAAATTGAAGTTCAGATTCTTGATTTGAATTAGGCACAGGGAAAAGTTCCTTTTAACACCCTACTGGAATACCCTATTACTGTCCCATGAGGACTGCCTTGATGTCTTTGAAAATCTTTACAGTCTTCTTTAATTTTTGTTTGGAACACATAAATTTCAGGAATCTCGTAACTTTTTCCCCCCAAGCACAACTCCTGCTTGCTGTAACCATAACTTATCAGGCAGCCAACAAGGAAAAAAGAAGCCAAACTAGTATTAAATTCTGCTGCATCTAGACAAGAAATATATACTGGGACTGATCCAAAAGCCACTTAAAAGCATGAAACATTTTATGGGGTTGGATTGTGCGCAGATAGATTTCACATATATGCATACAGTCCTTAGAGATATACAATATGCAAGCTACACCAATTTTTCCTGAATATTGAGACATAGATCAGTCTAACAGAACAGTTCAGAATAGAAATAATGTCTTTTTTTATATACATATATTTAAATATCTCTGCACACCTAAATGCCATTCCAAGAAGCAGAGATGACATGTTTATGTGTAACTCTTTATGAAAAGTAGGTGCCATTTGTTTATGCCAATGAAAGACAGGGAGAAGTACATACGTGAACAGGTATATAAATTCATTAAATTGCTTTTTATGTGCACATCCTCCAATGTAAATTTGCAATTTGCCAATCCATCTTCTTCCGGGCTCCTTCCAATATTGCAGCAGTGGTGAGAAATCCAGAAATCATTATCCAGACTTCAATCAATATCTTACAGGCTGGGCTAACTTGCTTTATCTTAATGGTAAGACAGTGACTGGCAAGAGCAATAACACTGAGATAAGACTGGATTCATATCCCTCCTTGTCAACATTCTTGGCATGCTGCTCGTTTTTTATTCTTGAATAGAGACCCAGTCAATCCTAACTCATAAAATTACTGGTGGCAATGCCTGGAATGTTGTAGAAGCTTTAATGATATCTCAGTTTTAGAGACGTTTGGCTCTCATAACTTTTTATAGAACAGTTTGCTGAAGGATAAGCTTATTTAATTCAGACAGAGAAACATTTCATGAGGTGTTCTCACATCACTGAAGACGTGTGGATGGCTGTTTGTCACTGCTGTCTTTGCTCAGTCCATTGCTAGGGTAGCACATCTGGCCTCTGTGAGATTCTGGTCTGGGACGGAGTGAAATACTTGTTAATAGCAGTTAAAGGTGGGTCTAAGGAGATGAGAACATTTGGTTCTCCTCTACTCCAACACCTTAAGGCTATAAACATCTTCACTAAACTATTCTCCAGGCTTGCAGCATTCCAGGGCTCTACCTGAAAGCCACAATAAGTCCCAGCTCTGCCATGTTCCCTGCACCAGGCTCTGCTGCAGCTGGCTGTGAATGTCAGGGATGGTGTTTACACCCTTAGGTCATGCAGCCAGCCCAGACTGTGGGTGCTGGCTGGGAACTTCATTCAGGAACATATTTTTTTTTTTTAAGTGAAGTACCCATTGCAGCCAACCTGATAGTGAACACATTAACATGTCATCCATTAAAGGCACTGGACACTTATTTGGCCAAATGCAAGGAAAAATTTCACTTGTTAAATAAATGACTCAAGGGGTAGTAAAAATAGGGAAGAGAGATGACTCCTCTAAAATACAGCTCAAAGTCACCCTGCCTGGCTTCTTTTTCGCTAAAAATAAAAGGTATACTCAGTTCAATTTACTTCAACATCTTACACTAATTTGGGATGTTGGAAATGCAGGCTACTAACCTATAAAAACAAACAGACTCCTCACACTTCTTACAAGAATTTTAGAATGGTTAACTGCCCTGGAAATTTTTAGGATGATACTTTGTTTTATAAATTCACCTTATATTTCTTAATTAAACTTTTTTTGCTGTTTTTGAAAGAAAAAAGTCTTCATGACTTTTTGGTAGAAAGCAGTATTAGTCTTTCATCATTGGAAAGGTGGGTAAAAGTATCTAGAAAAAAACCCTTAAAATGGATACAAGACTATCTTCCTAATTAAACACTAAGACTGCAGTATAGAGTCTCACACCACACTGTAAATATGAAATTAGGGATCCTAGATGAAATGTCAGAAGCTTTTCCTTATGAGTTTATATCAGCAGCTTGATTATCATATTGATTCTGCATATCAATGAGATAACATCCCACAGTGTTTATTCTTCATCCAATTGCTTTCTTGAACATAATAAAATTAAATCCAATATGATATTAAATGTAAACATACAGTGATATTATATGTAAATATCCATTTAAATATCTCTCTGCTTATTGACATTCAAATTCTCTCTGCAAGTGTAACATTGCTAACTACAATAATATATTTTTCAACCTTCATCCAGGGACTGGAACTAAAAAGAGGATAATCTATTTCTATTCCTTTCCATAATAACATTGCATTATTTACGTAGAAGAAAATGAAAATAGTAAGTCTATTCTGCCTGAACTCTGCTTCTTAGTTGATCCCTCCTGATTGGTCTTGGAAAGCAGAATGGAAAAAAAGAATGTGATGAACATGTTAAACTGGTGCTGGCCAGACTGAGCAGACAATTTTTACCCTGCCCTCCACAAATCAAGAGCTATATTTAGACTGTAAACTCCTGACCCAGGCAACCTCTTTGTTCTGTGTTTGTACTGAGACCAATACTATGGGGCCCTGTCCTTGTCACTGGACTCTTGTGTAACACAGTAAAACAACTAAAAACAGCTTATTTTCTGTTTTGTGGAACTGGAGCCCTTGGTGTTGTGGTTTTCTTTTGTGCAGTGACATTGTGTGTTCTCAGGATGTTCAGCAGTGACTCAGAACATGATCCTGTGCTGTTACAACACCATCATTACTGGTGCTACTGCTGCCCACAGGTGGGAGCCTGAATCCCATTTTTTTCTGAACTGGTACAGTTGTCCTGTTATTCCTGTGTGCTGTTAAGTATTTGCAGTCACCAACCTATGCCAGCTCCCTACGAAACCTTGTCTTTTTTCCTTCTATGCTGATTTGGTTCAAATATCTACCCAGATTTTCTGCTACTAAAATACAGGTGGAAAACTTCATAGACTGACTGAATGGTTACAGTGGAAGGGACTTTAAAAGTCATCTGTTTCCAAGCCCCTGCCATGGACAAGGACACCTTCCACTAGATCAGGTTCCAACCTGGCCTTCAACACTTCTACTCACAACCCAATATTTTTAATAAAATCTATATAAGCCAATTGCAATTACCAAAATATTATTTTTTTTCCAGGTAGTAAATAACAACAGATTTGACATTGCATTTCTCCACTACAAAGTCAACAGGTGTCAGACAGTTTTTACTTTGAAGGTTTCTTATTCAACAAAGCAAACAGTTAAAATCTCTAAAAAGCTTTCACTTAATTCATAATAACAGGAATGTAACTTTTTAGCCAAAATACTCAAAAGAGCACTGGAAAATTGTTCCAAATAAAGCAACTTATATCCCACTCACAAGGACTGAATCTTCCTTACTTGAATTTCTTTCTGTGTTTTTTTTTACTTCTTGCATGGATGAGGGGAAAGCTGAATCAATCCATCAAAAAACTTCACAGTTCAAAACAGAGCAGTTGAGCAAATTTTTATTCTATTCAGAATTAAACCCAAAGAAAACCGGTGATGTAACAAGAACTAATCACAGAGCTGGGAAAAAAAAAAAAATAAATTTCTTTTTTGTGTTGTTTTACAACTTCATGTAATTACATATCTGAAATAAAAATTATGGCTGTGGACTCATGTTTGGTACTTTGCCTCTTAATACATGATATTACACTTGACTTCTCCTTTTGCAATTGTCAGTAGATAACATAATTGCTTTCTTTGTCTAATCTTGCCTTTGTACTCCAAGCTCTCCATTTTACATAAGACTTTTTTTCCATGTTGTTGTGCTCAATGTGTTATTACTTTAACACTCCTCACAGTTTACTATCACTTTCTACTTCATAACTACTGAATATAATTTCTCTCAAACGCTTTATTTGATTGGTAATCTTAATTAAATTCTGTGAAATTAATATGTAATCTGGATATTGTTGTTAGCCCTAACACAGAGATTTTTTTGGCCAGAGAGCAGTACTTTTCTAAGAAAAAATTCCCTATTAGAGGCACTTTCTTTATTATAAACTGCTCCTTAAAAATGCTTGATGTTTTGTTTTAAGAAATAGCAAAGTAAATACTATTTGTAAGTTCATGGAAAATTAGAATGAGAATTAACCCACAGCTAATTGCCCAGCTCACATATTATATAATACAGAAACTGCTATAGAGAATCATTATTTGATGTTGCAGATTATGTAGTAAATGTTTGGTTGCTTTTTGGTGTTATCAGAAGAACTGGAGTGGCAGAGGTAAATGTGTTTGTTCAACATATAATTAATGAAATGGGTGATTGTTAAACACTACATCTCTGAGACTTAAAAAAAAAAAAAAACAACTTCCAAATAGTAGAGTTTACTTTTTGTTTACTAATTTTCTATATAATTATGGGCCAGTCAAGATTACCCAGATGAAAATGTATAAACCCTGAGAGTGATGAGTATGCCTTAAATGAGTGAGGGCATGAAGAAAAAAGTATATCAGTATTGCATTGTGAACCATACAAGCCTAAAATTAAAAAATCTCATCTCCTATGTGCTAAATTTATGCTCTCATATACCTATCAAAGGGAATTTATAACAAAGAATTGATCCTAAATACTTTGGCTATAAAGAAGAATTGGAAAGGGATTTAGTTCATGGAAAGGTTTGGCTTCACATTTTGATTTCAGCAAACCAAATAACCTCACCTGATCCCTCCACTTTCTGTGAAGAAGTCCTGACTTCCCATGAAATTGTGAGCATTATTGAAGGATTGAAACTTGATAAGGTGTGGGGGCTGGGGGCATAGAATGTTTGTCTGAGGAATATTGTGTGCTTAGAGATTCAGCTCAGGGTGTCTGTGAGATGAGGATTGCTCTAGAAAACTGCCAGAAGTTTTGCCTTCAAATCTCAACTCTTTGGACTTCCAAAAGGTTGTCAACTTTTATTTTCTCCAATTCTGTCTCCAAAGCAGAATATTTCCTGTTTTTTGAACAGATGTGAATAGGCTGCTAGGACTGGCTAGACATTGATTGTGAAAACTGTAACAAAAATTAAAACTGTTTACTATTGTGTCCTTTCATTTTTAGGAGTAGTGTTTAAAAATGTATTGAATTGTTTTGAGATCCAACAGGCACAATTTTAAAAACCAAAAACTTGTGAATTGAGGTCATTCTTAATGTACAGCTGAAAGAAAAATATGAGAGCTACCTTGTAAAAGATAAACTATCATGCCAATTTCAAGTTGGGTATGCAGATCACAGTAATTCCAACACAATGCAGGAATGTGAGGAATGGGTATTGATTAGTGACAATTCCTTCTGTCCCCAGAGTCTCTCTGGTGACTTCTCTACTGGTAACTCAAGACAACCTGAACACAGATAGCCCTGCATGGCTTATTTCCATACAGATGAACTCTATCCCCTTCCAAAAACATCCTGGCTGCACCTCAGACTACCCCAGCACAACTGGGTGCCAGATTTGTGTGGAAGAAGTGTTGTTGATACCCCAAAACTGTTTCAAAGACATCCTGAATCCGAACTCAGGTGCTGTTGTTCTCCACTGGTCCCTGAAGGAATTGGACTCTTTCAAAGAAAAATCCTCTCTTACTCTCACTCTGACAGTCCAGGCTTGGCTCTCCATCACTCAGTTCCTGCTTCATGGGTATTGTTTTGCTTGGAAAACAGAGGAGTCACCTGAGGAAAGATACAGGTGACACCTCAGAAAACTTGGCATCTAGAGACACAGGAAGTGTGATGTCCACATGATGGCTTTGATTGGAACTGGACTGAAAAACTCCTGAGCAGAGAAATTAAGCTAAAGGCACAGATTTGAAAGCTAATACAGGTAATTAATAACTCATTAGGCACGCCACAGGGCACAAGTGGGATATAAAACACCACCAGACAGCTCTTACACTATGGCTTTCACCAAGGAAAACCCAGGTAGTTTAAGGAGGTCAACAAGATTCAATCGATGGGAAAGCTGAGGTTGTGCAGTACTAACTGAAGTTGTCATTTAAATGAAACCCTTTGCTTAGATTAAAAAAAAAAACAAAAAAACAAAAAAAACAACCACAGGGAAAGTAATTTTCCCTGCATTTTGTTGTCCTCTTTGTTCATTTTTCACCTTTTGAAGCTGTAGAAAAGCATCTTGGCATTTTCAATATGATTAACACAGCCACAGAATGGATTTGAAGTCAGAGGGTGGCTTGTCCTAAGATTGCTTTTAAAGAATAACATGTATTGTTTTAAGGTGTCAGCAGTGTTGTGCATCGTGCACTAAGCTCTCCCCTGTCTTCCTGTGTTTAGAGGGATTTCAGAACAGATATTTTAACTCCAGGTGCATGAGTCAGGGTTCACATGTACAGCAAAGCAATTAACTTGTTGCAGGCTGGAAGAAGGAAAAATTTACAGGTGGATAGAGTCAAAAAGGCTTTACTGGATCTTAACAGATTCAGTGGCTTTAATAGGTGAGTGTAGAGCAGACATACTTGGTTTGGGAGTCTAGGCTGCTTTAGGAGCATTTGGATTTGAACTCTGTTTCTACTCTACAGCCCAGAATACAGTCTCCTTAACTTTATGCACATTCTCACCCCATGTCAAAACATCATCAAAACATCAGCTGAGAGTTTTCCATTCTGATATTTTGAGAAAGATGATAAAATACTTGCTATTACATGCATTTCAGAGTGAAATTCCTGACCAGTTCTGCAGAATGATTTTGGATTATGCAATTTTTATGCTTTCCTTGAGTTTTATGGCAGGTCTCAGATGAAAGCCCTGGAAGTAATGCTTACTATTGTTACATCTTTATTATCAGTAGAATTGATAACTCCATTTTAAGACTGGACAAACACAAATAAAAATGAAGAGAGGAAAAAGAGATGTGGTTTTGCACTACAGACCATATAACACAAATAAATTAATGATTTTTCATGTGATCTGTAGAACCTGCTTCACTCACCAGTAATAAAGGCTATAGATTTGTTTTCATATTTGTAAAAATTGATTTGTAAACATTTTATACAGAATTTCTTGGACATTAAGGTGTATGAAATTACACATCATCTGAAAAAACTCAAGAGAAACTATTTTGTTGACATGAGAGTCGATCAAAAAACCAAACTATGAATTTATCTGAACCCTTACAAATATAATATTTCCTTTCAGTTGTTTTTATTGAAATAACCTTTAGTGACTATTAATAGCTTTCACATAACTTCAGTTTCAGCAGCCTGACCTGACTCTAGACACAAAGTTAAATGTAAACTAATGAGCACTTAACTTTCCATTACATAAGTGGACATTTATCAGATGACAAATTAAAACCAATAAGACACCAAGACAAATGTGCTGTCAACAGCATTAAGATGGGTCATTTCCACTGCTCCCCTCAACTGTACATTAATAAGCATTCCCTATTGCAGTGTATTCAGGGCTTTGATATTGATTTTTACAGCAGTCCAACACAAGTCAAAGTTTCTCCACACAGCACGGTGTGGAGTCCCAAAAGAAATATGGTAAATGTGAGTGTGATTTTGAGGCCATGAAGACTAGAGAAGTCAAATATGTATAAAATACATTTAAGGAGAGCATACAAAAAATACGGAGTATTTTATTTTTTACTTAGGCTCGTTTTTAGAAATGCGTCTCCAGATATTTCAGCATTGTGAATACACTAAATATGCAGGCAGTGAAGAAATGAAAAGGTTAGTCTTTGTGCTCTATTTAAAAAAATGAATAAAAGAAAGGGTTTAAGGCAGTTTGCTTTAGTTCACTTTACAGCTAATTGATTTAATGCAGGCAGTTTAAGTGCAAACTTAGGAAGTTTTCATTTTTGCTTGACAAAGCCTTTAATTTCTTCAAGAAGCAAATTTCTAACAGGAGATGATCAGTTTAGTCATGCCTCTGAACAACATTTTTACAGAATGAGAATGCAACTCCTACTGATGTTAACCCTTGCCTGAATCCTGGGAATAACATCTCAGCCTTAATGAGCAAATGCCACCTGTGATAAGAAGCCTCTGATGATGAGCTGCAAAAAATGTAGGTTATAATTGAGCAATGAGGTTTAGCCAAGTGAAAGACATTTGTGGAGTGGATTGTGGATGCAGTTAATGATTCTTAGTGCTCACTGCCTGTGTTCATCATGCCATGAAGAGGCAGAGTTCACTGGCTGTCAGAAGCAGAGGATGGAGAATGGAGAGATGTGGGATTTCTGCCACTGACTCACTAAGTGAACATGTGAAATCACTTAACCTGTGATCAACAAGGCACCTGTATGAACAGCCATTGAAATTTGGTAAATTAGTGTCATAATTTAATGCAGGGAATTACATATGAATCTACATATTGGGGCTAGGAAAAGTGGGGAGAAGAAGGCTGAAATCAGCTTGTGTGATACTGAGGGATAGGGGCACTTTTAATGTGTGGGTTGTACCCAGACACACTGAATAGGTGAGACCTTAAAACACATGAGGACTGGTGTACCCATAACCAGCTGCTCTTGGCAGCATGAAGAGTTCCCTGTTAAGGTGGGCAGGTTGAACTGTTTTTCCTTAGGACTAGAAAGCCCTGACTGTGGGGAAAGCACAAATTCTAATTTCTAGGGAGAAAAAAAGTAATGCTTTTTTAATTTTAAAGATTAGAAATACGTTAATTTGTCGAGTCAGAAACTCAAAGTGGGATTGATCTGACAAAAGGTGAGTGTTTGTCTGAGCTTGTGCTTTGGAGCACAGAGAATCTGGGCTCCATGAGAGTCAGTGGAGATCAGGGGCAAAGCTTGTCTAATGAAACATAGCTGTCTAAAATAGGATGAGACACTTGGATGTATTGACTGTCTCTCTCTGCTAAGGGAGTTTGGAGTTACTTGGTGAAATGCTGAAACCAATTTGTCTGTGTACATCCAGAAATCCCTGTGTGGTTGGATGAATTCCACCTTGTGTAACACACACATAGTAAAAAAAAAAAAAAGCTCAATGTTTTACATTTCTTTTGTCTTATAGATAAACTTTAAAACATTTTCAGGAGCAGCTTGTACTTTTCAATTTGTATTTACTGTATTCAGTCTGAGATACTTCAGTGGGATCCAATCACCAGTGGATGGGGACCCATGGTCTGCCAAAAAACAAGTTCATTTATGGCAGATAGATGAAGACAGTCCAGATTCTACAAGTGCATTGTGGTTTTGCACGTAAACCCAGTTAAAAACATAAATACACCCTGGAATGAGTTGCTGGAGTTTGAAACTGCTCCCAGCTTTGTGCAGCTATCTGTATGAAAATCTCCCCTGTAATTTCAGTTTCACAAAACCAAAAAAAGCCTCTATCTCTTTGAACTTTCATAGCAAAAGATTGGTTTAATCTTAATAATAACTCCCTGAGCATTCATAGTAAATAATTCCATCACTTGCAATGCATTTTTAAGGACTCAGGGTCTGTGTTTGACGTGTGTGGATAGTGGAGAAGTTTTGACCTTTTCTCTCTTAACCACCCCACGATAGGGAATGTAGGAAATATTTCTTGCTATCACCTGAATTCTGGTCAAACTTTAGCCCCTCCCTGGAAATAATTAAGAAAGTTTGTGTAATTAACCCTTGCCTGATGATGTATTTCCAGAGGAGATACTTGGGTGTCTGTTGCTGATGATGTGACACAGCAGGTTCCTGGGTGGCTGTGAGCAGTGGAAGCAGTGAGCATTGTTTTCAGCACCAAGACATTGTGTTTGCCATTGCAACTCACTTCACACTTGAATGTTAGCTAGTTCTTTAAGTGAAAAGGTTTAAAAGGAACATTAGACTCAAATGTGGTGGGGTTTTTTTCCCCCAGATTTTCTTATTTGTAGAAATAGAAGAATTTGGTGATTGATGCTTGGTCACTCCAGAGAAAAATATGTAGGATGCTGACAGACTGAAATGTAACACATTAAAGTGAGCACTTTTTTATTTTACTTTATTTTGGAAATTCGCACAGCCTGCCTAGATGTTCTGTTTGGAAAAGGAGTCAAATGTTTCTTTAAGGAAAACCTCATGGTAAGGAAATTCTTGTCTCTGTTTTACATTAGAGACTAATAAAGCTTTCTACCCTTTAACTATTATTTAACTGTTTGATTCCATCCTTTAAAGCAGGCTGCTGCTGTCCCGGCTGTTGTGACTCACCAGACTGGTTTGTTGTGCTGCTGAGTGTTCTTGGAAAGAACTTGTAATATGTTTATTTTTTAGCCAAATCAAAAGCAGTGCTAGGGATGGCCTTGCTAGGGATGACTTTCAATTCTGGGAAACATGAAAAACCTTTCTGAGGACCAAATATTTACCTCCAGATAGGCTAGACAGTACTAGGAATCAGGTGTTTCTAATGCTTCCCTGAGGGAAGTTTTTAGGGTGTTGTGACATTGCAGAGCATTTCCATTTCAATGGACACACTGCATCCACATTTGTGACCAGGAGAAACACAGAAATGTCTCTGGGGAAGGCTGTGATCTCATGAAGGGATGTCTCAGAGAGGATCTCTGCATCCATGCAGAGAAGGCCAAAAGCATTGAGGCTCTGCATGGCTTTGCATATTCCCAGGAATGCCTGGCATGTCTCCTTTTGCCTGTGGGAAGACCTGGGAAAACAAATAATTTTAGTTCTTCCTGTGCCAGGATAAACAAACCATGGTGCTCGTTGGAGGTGGAAGGAAATTGGGCAGCTTTTTGCTTCAATTATGGCAGAGCACTAGTGAGGGCAAGGATTTCCTGTCATGAAGTGAGAAAATTCCCCAGGTCCCAGGTCCTGCACTGGGCTCTGTACAAGCTGGCAATGTTTGGGATGTGCTGCACAAGGAGCTCGAAACCTCCACTGTTTGCTCTTGAAGTACCTGCTTTCTGTAGCTTTTCCCTGAACTGTTTGCAAATGTACACAAGCTTTTCTTTGAAGGACACTTCAATTCCCCAGTTGGCTCAGACAGACTTGGGAAGGAGTAGATGACCTTGCAGTCCTCTCAGCTTTCAGGGTTTTCTGCTCCTCTCTTCCTTTAGCCCCTTTTTGCCCTCAGTGAGATGGATCTGGTTTTTCCTAAGCTGTGTCACCGTCTAAAGGATCACCAGTACTGAAAACCCCTTTTTCTAGGAACACCTCAGTTACTGCAGAAATGTGCTGGTTTACATTTAGATTTTAGATTTTAGATTTAGATTTACATTTTAGATCTCAGAGGCACATCCTCAGGGGTTATTTTGAGAGGTGATGGTGGCAATGCCTTGTCTCATCTCCACCATGAGTCCACTTAGCACAGGATAATTGACCCTTCCCACCTGGCCATAAATGAGCAGGATTTGAGGTTATGGACCAGCCACTGCCCTGCTTTGGCTATCTGGCTCACTGAGCTGTTCTCCTGGATGACTGTTTTAGCTGAAAGACTGATTTTGGTGATCTGAAGATCATCTCCATTCAGACATGAGTAATTCCACAAACCAGTTGAGCAGGCAGCACAACACCTTAATGAACCAGTAAATATTAGCATGAATTATCATGATTTCTCATTAGCCACAAGCTGTTAATTAGCTGTGACCTCTATGTGGCACAAGTACAAAAAAGCTCTTTGCCAGACCTCTCTCCTAATAGTCACAGAATCATAAGATCACAGAATGGTTTGGGTTGGAAGGGGCCTTAAATGTCATCCAATTCCACCACCCTTGACATGGGCAGGGACACCTTCCACTATCCCAGGTTCCTCAGAGCCCCATCCAATCTGGTCTTGAACACTTCCAGGTATGGGGCAGCCACAGCTTCTCTGGACAACTTGTTCTCTAGACTTTCAGTGTCTCACCACCCACCCCTGAATAAAGAATTTCTTTCTGATATCTAATCTAAATTTCTCCTCTTTTAGTATAAACTCATTTCCCCCTTGTCCTATCACTATTTGTCCTGCTGGCACTGCTTTTTGATGGAGCACCACAGGCTGGCCA
Organism: Illadopsis cleaveri; assembly: GCA_013399915.1. Classification (NCBI taxonomy): domain Eukaryota; kingdom Metazoa; phylum Chordata; class Aves; order Passeriformes; family Timaliidae; genus Illadopsis; species Illadopsis cleaveri. The sequence goes on along the minus strand of VXBB01016052.1, from coordinate 105,466 downwards.
TGAGCAGTGTGTAAAAACAAGAAGGACAACTTGCCATAACATTTCTATGACCCTAAGCCTTGGCCAGTTATCTGTCTGTTTGTTTCTATTCTCCAAGAAAAGCTTCCTAAGGCAAGTGTGTCTGAAGGCAAAGCAGCAGAAGGGTAAAAAATGTCTTTACGGTTTGGGCTTAAATTTGTATAATTTCATGGGTATTCTGAACTCATTTCCAAAATTACATCATCTAGTATCTTGTCTTACCAAGACCAGCCCTTGACAGCTCCTGGCAGCACAGGAACAACCTCAGAGAGAAATGGAAAACGGGAGGTAATTTCTTTTCTCCCTTACTCATTAATTTGCAAACAGATCTCCATTAGACAATCCCAAAGCTTAAGATCTCCTCAGCTCTCCCAAATATTGCTTACATTTATTATTATTACTACCCTAGTTACTCTTGTTGGTTTAACACCATATCTAAACATCCCAAGTTAATTTTGAAGGCAGCGTGGATGGAAATGTGAGGGGTTTATTTATTTTTAATAAGGATAAGCTCAGGCATTACAAACCAACTCTGTTTTCCCAGTTTTCGTATCAGTCCCCAAGCATGCTTCTACCACCATCTTACAAACTCAGACTGACACCGAGCTGATAAATTGACAGAAAGTATCAAATGTCAGCTAGGGCTCTGATTCCCTCTGGAGGCTCTTGGGAACAAAGTATGAACAGATTGTTCATGCCAGAATACCTCATTATTTTAAGCAAATTGACTTTCTTATTGACTACATTGAAAGGTTGTACACTACTTATAATTACCAGTTCTACTTAATTTTCTTTTGTAAAAAGGTCTGTACTCTCTACTTGACAGCATTATTTTGATTAACCTACTTTTTGCCCCAAGAGACCATTTAATATTTAAAAAAGAATGGCTTGATTGTACAGATGTATAGCACATGCACACGATTATTGTTATAATCACCCATATCTAATCTAAATGGTGAAGTGCATTACACTACATTTTGCAATGAACTGTGAGATTTTGTAGTGCTGGTGAGGTTAACAGCAG
>VXBB01016052.1:65939-102319 GCA_013399915.1 Illadopsis cleaveri | reverse complement strand
TTTTTTTTTTTTTTTTTTTTTTTTACATTTTAGTGATCCCTTAGTCAATACAGTTGAAAGAAATACAGGAGAAATTCAGCTCACCTGAAAGTAGCCTAAGACTAAGTTCCTTAAAATAGGTTTCTAGTGCCACCTGATGCATCCTTGAGGATCTGAGTTGCACCAGGAGACTGGCATATGTAACACAGAATATATGATCCCTGGAGCTTTCTGGAAGAGTGTCTGGAGGATATGCTGGATGCCTGAGTCCTTCCCAAATAGCACCACACAAGTGCCCTGTTTGTGGGCACTGAGGTTGGATCCTACATCTCAATGGTTACAGTGGAAACTGAAGCACCCAGCCCAGCTTAGTCTCACTTGTAGGTCTTGGCATTTAGGAATCTTGGTCTGAGTTGAATTCTGCTTGCCTTCCCAGGGCTGTGAAGCTCTGCAATTCCAAATGAGATGAGATGCTTATCTGCATCTTTTAAATATTGTGGTTTTTGGGAGGGAGAAGAGTGCAGTCACATCCATCTGGCTGTGGCAGGTCTGGTAGGAGCCTGGCATGTATCTAGTGGGAATTGTAAGCCTGGGAGCAGGTAGCAACATGCAGTGCATGGAAAAGTCTGTGCTGAAAGTGTCCAAAGTCCTACCTGTGACTCTGAGTTTTATAGTGTATCTATGAAATGTCACTTTACTAATACTAAAATATATTCTGCAATTGCAGTTATGTTCTAAAAAATATAGAAGTATATAAAGTAAGTATATAAAATCAAGTGTTCCTTATTGAATGTACAAGAATTTATTGTCACCTGAGGTGCCATACATTAGATCTTGTACATATCTCTGTGCTGACCTATTTATGAATATACAGGGGTGTGACTGTCTAAAAACACAGAGGTGCATGGGCAGTAGGTATAACTGCACACAAGAATTATGATGAGTTATGAAAAGCTAATGTGAAAAGAAGCATCTCCACAGAGGCACAGCGGAGCAGTAATAAATCAGCTCAGTGCAGCTCACCCTGCTTGTATGTTGCTTTTTCAGGGAGGCAGCTCAGCTCTTTGCGCTTAAAATGTTAACGGGGGAGCGAGGCTTTTACTACATCTGTGCTCCAAAAACGTGTGCACAGAGAGGCACTTACGTAACTCAGCAGCTCCAGGAGGGTCTGTGCATTCATGCTCTAACAGAGCTATCTGTGCTTTCCCCTCCCTGTGCCTGTGTTACGCCCACACCCGCTACTTTCAGAGAGGTGGAGCCAACATGTCAGAAAACAGAGAAGAAGAAACATCAGGTTTGCAAAAAACCTGTTGAAAAGATTTATTATCCTACTTTCATGTGCAAGAAAGATGGAGGGAGACTTTTTGTGAGGGCATGTGGGGATAGGACAAGGGGAAATGGGTTTATACAGAAAGAGAGCAGGTTTAGGTTAGATATCAGGAAGAAATACTTTACTGTGAGGGTGGTGGGGCTGTGGAACAGATTACCCAGAGAAGCTGTGGATGCCCCATCCCTGCAAGTGATCAAGGACAGGCTGGTTTAGGCTTTGAGCAGCCTGGATAGTGGAAGGTGTCCCTGCCCATGTCAGGGGGTTGGAATTCCGTGGTCTTTAAGGTCTCTTCCAATGCAAACCATGCGACGAGTCCGTAATTCATATGGAGTTTACAAGAAATCTCTTTCACAAACGTCCAGCTGCACGTGAATGCACTGTACATCCAGAAAATGGGATTCTGTTGTTTTGTCTGACATTACTGATGGTAGAAGCAGGCACACTGCTGGCTTTTGGTGTGTCAGATCCTTGTTGTGCTCTGCAAGCCACGTGTGTCTCACCAAGTGCACAGTTACCCACTCTGGCTTGTCAAAGCAGCTCAGCCTGCATAGAAAGACATGGCTTCAGCGGGAGAAAATTAAGGTCATTTCCATCATTGAGCATTGAGAGTGGTAGCAGGAATAACAGCAGAGTGTATACCTCGGTTCCTGGGATGTTGTTCTGCCCACAGGGATGTGGACTATTTAACTTGCTTTCCAAAATGGCCTATAGACAGTAACAACTTGTGACTGACTCATAGCTCTTGAGGTCCAAGTATCAATTTATCAAGTAATCTGGTTCCTGATGCATTCATAAAGATGGTATAAGTGACTAAAATATACTTCAAATATATTTTAATTTTTTTTTCTTCCACTGGCATCTGTGTCTTTTCAGAGACAGCAAATCTGAGGGCTTTCCAGGATTTGGAAATGTAGCAATTTCCTTTGTATTCAAAGCATTTCACAGTACAAAAAAAGCCTAATATGCCATAATGGAATTTTATTATGTTTACTTTACCCATTGTACAAAAATTGTTTTGAGGACTGCCTTTGTACACCTATTTTTGTCAAGTGCAACATCGTGATCTTGCTTTCTGGAACCAGCGCAGGAGGTAGACCGGGACAATTGAATAAAATGCAGTCCACCAGAAGGAAAACATGTGGTGGAAAAATTATTTTCAGGAAGTGTGTAACTGGGAAGTCTGTGAGATGGTCAGAGAAAATTAGGCTCAGAAACAGTGTGTTTCTGGTAGGAAACAAGATGCACTTCCACACTATAACAAACTTTTCTAACTTAAGTTTTGTTATCTCCTTCTTCCCAGCTCAGTAATTAAGGCATCTCATTTTCACTTTGAAAGCAAAAATTCCTAGATTCAAATTGCAGATGAACTGGTTCCATCACAGCTGTCTTGGAGGCATTTAAATACCACTTAGAAAAGAGCACTTTAAAATCCAGATGCTCCCTCTGCATATTTGCAGGAGGTGCTTATGACCCACATGATCTCCAGAGCAAAGTTCCACCAGAACCACACAGTATCTGACCAGGGCTGCTTCTGTCCTACTCACCAAATATCTGTAATTAAGAGCTAGTCATATTCCCTGCCCCAGCCATTCCCCAGCCTCTGCTTCAGTTCTTGGGCTTGAGAAATATCCAGTATAGATTCTGAACTTGTTGTTTCACTCCTCCTTCTTTTTGTCATTTTATGCAATTCATCTACTGGCTCTATCGCAGATAAACTAGCACAAATCAATGAGAAAGATTTCAATCTTAATTGCCACTAATTCGTAATGGACTAATTAACTGAACATACTGTATCCTGCAAAGCTTCTGTCCTTTGTTCTGCAGTTTTACTGTGCCATGTTTAATTGATTCTGGTAGCAGCCTATAATGGACTGCAAGTGCTCTCTTCATAAAATAATAAAATAAAAAGAAATTGTAAAAAGGACTGACTGAATTGCATATGAAAAAAGGCACGTTTCCAGCAGCTGGATGGAAATGTATCTTGTAAATTTTACCTTGGCTTGTAAAGCAAACACCTTTTACAACAATCTGCTCTATCACCCCCTCCACTACAAAGCCAGCAGATAAGATTTATTGGAGAGATGTAAGAAAGTGATAAGGATACATTTAAATTGCTCTGAACTAAACTGTGATCTTAATAGCAGTGGTATAAAGGCAGGCAATTGCCTGAAAGATGTCCCAGCATCATCAAAGGTATATAATGTTGCTGCCTGAACACGTGCCTGCTCCTGTTACAGAAAAACCTGAGGAATTATTCATTCTTCTGAACATTGCATCAGAAGAAGGATAAATGATGATATTTTATTAGGGCACTCTGATTTATTAGACCATTCAGAGTCTTTCACTGATCTTTTTACAGATTTTAGACAGCTGACTAAACTCTGCCTATAACTGGGTGCAGTTAGTTGTCACTCAACGCTGCTTTTGCTTTTGCTATTTGGCTGATACTTCACCCTACTTAGCTAGGTTTCACAGGCTCTTGAAGATATTTTTCTTTTTCTCACCAGTTAAATGAAATGCCGTGCTCCACGCTCTCATTCATTCCCATGTGTCACATTTCTCTTTACACAACTGCAGAACCAGTTTTGCGTAATTTTTTTTAAAAAATTATTTCACTTTTTTTTAAACTCAGCTCACTTCAGAAATCTGAGATATGGTGCAAAAGCTGCACTGGTAGAGCTGAAGTATTGAATTGTTCTGGTGAGACATGGGCTGGAGGTGCCTATGATGGGATAAGAAAATCTTATACAGGTTTTTCAGCTGGAGAAAATGTACCATGGAAAGACATAAATGAATCAGTCAGAAAAAAAAGATTATGAGCTATTAGGGCTGTTGAAAGGAAAATTCAATTGACTGTCATCTTTACACAAATTGTGAGAGTCAGACTTGAAGTTACAGTGAAGAGGTCTGAGAAAGCAGAGATAATACTGCTAAAGTGCAGGTTTTTTTGGTGCTTTTCAGCATAGCCTTGTCCCATGTGTTAAATTACAGCCCTGTCCTACTTTCCCATTGAACAGCACCACGGAGATGCATTTTCATTTACTTGTTCCTTTGTGGCGTGTAACATCCACTTTGTACAGAGATGCAAATAAATGCAAAAAGTGCAGGGAAACAGTGAACCCGAATCCTTGTGCCTTGTTTTGAGCTGAGACCCTCTCCTTTCAATCTCTGCTCCCTTTCTCTGCATGCCTTCTACCTTGTCATATTCAGATCATGCCTCATTTAGCTGAATTACTCAGGCCACCTTAGATTAATTATGCAATTTGGCACTGATGCTGCTGATCAACCCCTATCTGAATGCTGTGTTAAAGAAGTCATAATATAAGCAGGATTTAAGAAGATCTGCTAGCAAACAAGAACACAGACTAGGAAATCTGGTATTTGCTACCACCTTGTTTTTTACAATGAATTAGTGGATGTACTGAGATAATAATCCTGTGCATGTGCAATTTTGCTCCACATTTTCCAAGCTCTATCCCTTTCAATTCAAACTCCCATCCTCATTAATTTTCAGTGTGTGGTGCTGAGATTCAACTGAGAAAAGAGATCCCAAATATTTGCATAGAAACCTGTGCTGTCATAAAAATTCTCTGAATAAGAGAAATCAATGTTATTTAAAATATTATCTTCTTTTGTAGGCATTGCAAGTTAACCTGTCCCCAGAAATCCTAATCCAGCGACACATTTAAGCATCTACTTGCTTTAATCAGCTGCAGCGGTGAATAGGATCCTTGAAATGCTTAAATTTCAGCATATACTTAAGTTTCATGCTCAGTTAAATTCCTGGTGTATTATCTCAATGCTAAAGAGTGTCATAGCTTAGAAAATCACAATCACATTAAAGCTGGATTTCTTTCCTTTGCTTGCCTTTTTATTGTATGTTTAATATGTAACATTAATATTTATAAGCATATGGAAGGCATATTTACAAGCACTTCCCTGTAAATAAGATACTTGGAATTATTATAACGTTTCTTGGTTTTATTTTTCTTCATCATTTTATGGTGTCTTTTTCTGCTTTCAATATTTTTCCTGAACTTTTACACTTTAAGTTTATCATTCCTTTAATACACTCAAAGAAGCAGCATCATTATTTCTTTTCTCGTTTTGAGCTGTTCTCTGAGCTTCTCTCTGTTTGTTTCCATTGACTTATTTCACCTTTTTCCTTTAGTCTTTTTAATTCAGTGTTTTCTACACCTTTGGCTTTTATTCAGGTTTTCTTTTACTTTCTCTTTTTCATATCTTTCATTTTTTTTTTCTAGTTCTGTTGCTTTGCCTGGATTCTGATGTACATCAATAGTGGCAAATAACTGGTAAAAAATGTGACATTTTCTTTAGCAAAGACCACTATGAGAAAGTCCATTCCTTCAACATTTCTGACAGGGAGGGCTTAGGAAGTGGAATGCAAAGAACGACGTACCCAAAAGATACTTTTCAATGTCATACCTGTAAACATCTGCATATCTAGAGGAGTAAGGATTTTAATTCCAAAGCAGAATCTTTACCCAAAAATAAACACAGAAATTACCTAGCTGTATATTTAATTTCTGGGGAATGATTTGTGAGCATTAGAAACCTGCATCCATTGGTTTTACCCTTTGCTGCTTGGAGTTGAAACTAGGAATGTTAAAAGCCTTGGTGTATCAATGATCCAAAAAGAGCCTAAAAACCCCCCAGTGTGATGAAGTTTATTGTCTCATTTAAAGCTCTAACACCTGAAGGCTATTTTATGAGGCTCTGAGGGAACAAGAACCTTGGTAAGGTTGTTCAATAGATGTTTTCAATGCTTATTCAGTTGTCCTCTTAAACCCGAGAGGAGGAAGAAGATTTTTACTATGCTTCACACTAGTAGTGATTGGAAATATTTTGGACAAAGCTGAAAAAAGGAAATTAGATGTGTCAGTCCAGATGCAGCCCCCTGTGAGACACCTCTGGTGCTGGTTTAGCTGTGAGGCAGGATAGCACTTAAAGCCAGACACCGTGGAGATATGAGGCCCTCACTCCTAGGTGAGTCTTCCTGGGTGATTTGCCCTAAACCCAGGGAATTTATGAAATCTCCCCTGCAGTCCTGTAAATCCCATATCCTTGTAGAAATACGTGTAGCCAGGCTGCCAATTTCAATGCCTCCTGAGAGCTTCTACTCTGCAGAAAATTCTGGCATAAAACATTTTCGGACAGATTCAGTCTTTTTTTCCAAAAGGACAAGGATTTTCCCACAAATTGGAAGCATTGACTTTTCTCTAAATTGTCCTTAACACCACCCATTCAGAATCATATTAAAAAAATAATAGGAGCAGCAGATTGTTCTCACACTATTGTTAAGTATAAGATGATAATTATGTGTATTCTCAGGATAGAAAAAAGCAAACCTCTTATGTTCCAGTCTTGACCCTCCCTTTAATATGTCACATTACCCAGATTAAATTGTATAACCTTTCTGTACCTTAGATTAGCCTTCTGCAAGGATATGGAATACCATGCTTTGAAACATTTTTCATTAGTATTTAATGATGAAAGTATGATTTTAATGCTTAAAATTTGCCTTTTTTTTTTTTTTTTAATTTTTTTAAACATGGAAATGTGAAGAATGTGGGGGAGGGATTTTTTTAGAATTGACATAGCAAGTCTTTCAGTGGGATCCTAACCTGAAATGCTGCCTCTCTAAAGGGATCACTAGCTGCTGCAGCAAGCCTAATTAAAGCAAATATTGAATCAGACAAGTTTTACATGGATGTATAGTATATTGGTTTTTGATTATTCAACGAGAAGTTTGACTAACCTTGTTTTCACTGACCTGTAAGAAAAAATTTATTCCTTTTAGGTTTACTATAGTGAAATCTCATAATTCCTCATTTCCACACACGAATACCCTCCTCTTCCCTGAGAAATCCTTGTAATTTGTGTAGAAAAAGGTGCCTTTCAAAGTAGGGGTTGAAACAAGAAATACAAGAAACAAGAAAAAAAAAAACAACAAACCTCATGCTTGAAAAATATGTTGGGTTCTATTTATGATTCTACATATGCCTGGGACAGCTATAAATATTTTGACCATAAATTCAATGTAAACTATGTCTTGAGTTAAAGTCTCTCTTGTGATAATACCTGGGGCTTAGTCTGCCTGGCAGCTGAGGATAATCAAAGCCTTGCTTTGGATAGAATCAGAGAAACAATCTATATTTTGTCACTGATGCTTCAGTGCAAATAAACAAGTAGGACATGGAGGCAATGCTGTCTTTTCATTTTAGAGGGTCTGCTTTAGAGCTGCCTGACACATTGTTTAGCATCCATTCCAGAATGCAGCATTCTTTGAAAACACCAAACATTCATTTCTGCCTGAATCTATCTGAATTCTGCCTTCAGCCAGAGACTAACCTGCATCCCATTGTACTGGGCGGATGTGGAGTGCAGATGTCTCTCCCAAATGGACTCTTTCCTCCAGAGCCTCGTGCACCACCAAACAAAATAATCAGTGTCAGAGGTACATGGCAATCATTTTATCTGAAGCCACCCACTCCTCTTTTGTTTTCCTGAGAAAATTGTGTGCTTTTTATTTTACATCCTCCTCTTCAGATCTGCAGATGTGAAACTTTAAATGCAGGGTATTAAAAAAAAAAACAACATGAAAATTACAGAGCTTTGCAGTCAAGCACTATGTGTCTGCAATTCTACAAGAGAAGAGCAGAGATAATTTTACATGTTACTTACAGACATCCATGTGATAAAAAGAAAAATAATAACCTTTTCCATAAAAGAAAGTCAAAGATTGCTATCTGCGTTTAATACCAAATGCTAGAAAATGAAAAGTGCATTAGTTTCTATGAAATAGATAAGCCTTTAAAATGAAGCTCTAAAGGGACATTTCAATGAATAAAACAAACTGTAAACAGAATATCAGAAAATGCTTCTGAGCTGCTAGATCCAGCACAGGTAGACACAAGAAATGATATAATGTGAACTCTAAACTTATCAGAAATGGGTATTGTATTGGAAAACCAGCCAGAGGAACAATCCATAAGAAAATCCTCTGAAAGCTAAGAAGAGTCTCCTCCATGTCTAATTCTACAGTTATCTGATAAAAAACCTGGTACATTGCACCCTGCTGTCACATCTTGCTCTTTTTGGGTTTAATAATAGATTGCATTTAAAACTGTGCCTGCAAAACTCACTTTTTCTTCAATGGGGCAGAAATTCTCCCTCTGATACAAAACTATTCCTGGTATAGGATATATTTGGCCCTGTATCTAACATACTCAGAAATAAAAATGAGTAGCTTTTCTTTCTGTGAATGTCAGGTTTATTATAAGCTTAATATATTATTGTTATTAATTGGTTTCCAATAGCACTCACAAGTCCCAGCAGAGACTGAAAAACAAAGAAAGAAATATTCTTTGTTCCAGAGATCAGAAAGGATAGGGATAAAAAGGGAAACAAAGAAAGAGATTTGTCTAAGACTGAAATCAGTGAATGGTCTTGGCTGGGTCCTTAGGTGTCCTGATCCCCATGGATTTTCTGCAAACCACCACTTTTTTGTAGAAGTGTTTTATGGCACCAAACTGTGAAGCACAGCCACTGGAGTAAGGCCTGGAGTTCTGAAGAACAAATGTGTTCAGAGTTCAGGAAAGGTAAGAGTTACATTTATATGCATCCAAAGGCAGATGGACCAGAAGTACATTTATTTAGACTCCCACATTAATTTAGATTGACACAAAATGTGGAATATACAACAGCTCAGGAATAATTGACACCTTTATTGTATATTTTACATGAAGAACAACTGATTGTGTAGCTTTTCCATGGAAAATAATTTACTGATTTGCTTGCTGTCTCTCAAACTGGGCCAGTGCTGCACTGGGTGATGAGGCACAGGTTTCCCAGAGAAGCTGTGGGTGCCCCATCCCAGGAATTGTTCAAGGCCAGGTTGGACTGGGCTCTGAAACCGTTTGTGCCTGGAGTGCTGCTGATTTTGAGGAGGTGATGAGGCTCATAAAAGGAGCCTGTGGTGACTTTGCTGTAGACAGCCACATCATAGAGACTGGAATGAAATTCCACTGAAGATGAAATACCACATTTTGCTCATGGGGCTGAGTCAAGCCAGAGAACCTTCGGAAGAATACGGAAATATGGCTTATGACAAACAAATGCAGGAAATTAATAACCTGTAGTGGGAGCAGTAGAGGTCTTCAGATACCAAAATAACTGCTCCAGTGTGATGGTGAGGATTCTACTCTTCAGGCCAGTGCTGGACAGGATTAGAAATGAGTTTCAATCAAAGCAAAGACGTTAGGGGATAAAAACCCTGAACAAACCCTCTTTTGAGCTGTGGGTAGGGAAACATTGAGCAGACTGTCTGGGACACTGTGATGACTCCATCTCTGGAAATCTATGAGAAGACCTTAAACAAGCATCTGTCAGGACTAATACATCTGCTGTTGATGCCTCTCAGGGCAGGAGATAGCCTCTGAGATCCCTCCCAACCATATGAGGCTGTGACACAGAGATGAATAATTCACTTTTTATATTTGCAGAGATGTGAAAATAAATAATAACTGAAAGTCTAATCTTAGCAAAACTCAGAAGTCGAGGGAAAACACATATAAATCATTGGTACTAAAATAATTTACACTGCATTGCAAAGGTGCTCAGCACCTAGGCAGTTAGGCAGCTTTTCATAATACCTCAGCTGCAATTCAAATGTCAAGTGAAAACAGACTTGCCAAGTCTACCAACCAACAATTTTGAGATTTTCTAGGTGAATTGCCATATGAATTTTGAAAAATAGAGCAAGTAAGGAGGAGATATAGTCCCTCCTAACTTGTAAGGTGTCAGATCTTTGACTGTACATGATCCATCATTGTGACAAAGACAACATTAGATTAATTTACAGCCAGTTTTATTGCTGAATCTACTTACTGCATAGTCTGTGTTACAATTTAGCATAGCCAGGCACCCACACATAGGGAAGAAATGGATATTTGAAGTATCTCTCCCCTCAGATAGCCCATGTTAGTTACCAGCATCAGTACTATTTACTCTGGGAGTATGCATTTGAACAAAACAGGAGCTGCCTGCAACAGATTAAGAACAGATTAAAAACATTTGTTTTAAAAAGGTTAAACCGCATATGAATAATTTATTCAAAATGTTCCATGTAATTAGCAATACAGGAATTATTTGGTAATAACTAAACCATTACTGTGCACTTTCTGCAGGAGCATAACAGCCTCTACTGCCTGTCTGTGAAAGTGGTGTGAGAACTCAGCAGCAGTTTCTCAGATAACTGCTTTTGCACAAGCACTTTTGATGCTGCTGCTGAAGCTGTTTTGGCTCGATTAACAGCACCAGGTGCCCTATATAAGAATATTATTTTTAATTTGTTTTAATGCTTCTTTCACTGATTGGTTTGAGTTCAAACCCTGTCCTGAAGGGTTTAAGCTACAATACTTGTGCCTAAAGCTTTACAGTTACCTTTCTCGGAGTGATGCCTAAATAGTGCATCTCTTTTGCTGGCATATCCACATTTATCTCAGGTTCTGAAATGCTTTTAGTCACCATTTAAAAGCTTCTTTCTGTGATGGCCATCACCCCTAGGTTTATAAGGCTTTTATTGTGGCACCCCATTAGAGCTATTGTTTGTTCTTTTATTCGCCTTCATTCAGTGCATATGTGGGTGAAGGGGCTGACAGACATTTGGCTTGTTTTGAGTGCTCCCGTCTGTGCTTCAACTGAGTGCACAGAAGATCAGGGAGGTGAAGGAAGAGTGAGGACAAAGAATAGTCTGAAATCTTGGAAAGAAAATTCTCAAGAAACAGCAAGTGGCAAAAGTTGAACTGAGGTTCCAGACAAATTCTTCCTTCAACATTTTCAAATAAAGCTTCTGATTTCAGAAGCACAGACCATTTTTGGTTCCTCAAATGTCACTGGGTGATGAAATACAGAAATTTCCAGATTTTTTTTTTTCATCTCCAGTTTAGGCTTCACCAAACTTGACTGAAGCTGTTTGTCTCAACACCATCACCATCCTTTGTTATTTGGGTGCATATGATGGGGTCTCAGGGTTCTAAAGTTTCCAGCATTCTAAATCTCAGATCTGTGGACATACATCAGTGCCTAACTCTGGATATTTTACTTCAAAAGAGCCTTGTCTGGTGTAGTCAGGGGTTTGGAGATGTTGGAACAATGTCCAACAAGGCATTTAAAGCTCTCTGCTTTTTGGTGGAGAGGTCTAGACCCTAACATTGACCTGCCAAAGAGAGAAATCTGATTTAAGGGAGCTTGTGGGTTAAAGGGGAAGGCAGGAAGGGGGTAATGCAACATGCAACATAAAAAGAAGTGAGAGGGCAAACCCCAGCCAGCTGAACACTGGACTTGTGGCTGGACAGGAACACAGGACAGAGAAGATACACACAATATGGTTTTACTGTCCAACTGTGGTAAAGCTGCCCCAATGGCCAAGGCCAGGTCCTTAACAGCCTCTCTGATTTTGATGTGGTGTGGCATAGAGGATTAGGCATTGGTGTGAGGTGCAGAAAAAAACCCCTTCAAGATTAGTCCAAATGGAAACCAAACTTGATTTTTCACTTAAGAATAATGGAATAGCCTGGATTGGAAAGGATTTTAAGCATGGTCTAGTTCCCCCTGTCATAGGCAGGGGCACCTTCCACTATCCCAGGTTGCTCAGAGCTCCATCCTACCAGACCTTGGACTCTTCCAGGGTTGGGGCAGCCACAGCTGCTGTGGGTAACCTGTGCCAGGGCCTCACCCCTTCACAGGAAATAATTTTTCATAATATCCAATCTGAACCTATCCTCTTTCAGTTTGAATCCATTCCCCCTTGTCCTGTCACTCCATGCACTTTTAAATAGTCTTCCTCCACCTCTCTTGCAGGTTCCCTTCACAGTTGGGTCTCTTTCCCTGGCTCAACAATCTTTCTAACACTTTAACACAGATGTGATGACAGTAACCCAAGAATCATTTATCTATTAAGGTACATAAATTAAAAGTGCCCATAAAGATGCTTGTGAACAACTTTGACCGGAACTTTGCTCTTCCTTTGTCGGTAAACTGAATTTTTGGTCCTTGCTGATTGTTTTTTTTTTATTCCTCCTAAAACTTAATGAAAACTTAATGCATACATCCCTGTGAAGGTTTAAGATCAATTAGATGGTGCATTTTGCCAAACATTGTCAAAAATACTCTGAGCAAACTCTTTTATGAACTTTGTTGTCATCCATTACTCAGTGGTAAGAAAGCCTGAAGAACACTTTGCAGATATCTGAGTTCTGCTGTTTGAATGCTGAGCTGAAACCATGGACCCAATTTTCAAAAGCAATGAGTACACAAGGCCTGATGATTCCAGATGGTGGAAGAACATTTTTGGTCTATGAAAGTGCAGGATATAATAACCCACAGAACATCCCAAAAGGAGGCACTGATGAACATTACTGAAACTGCCTTTGTCTTTCTCCTTCTTTCTAAATTTCACATGCATGTTGCTCCTCTTGAAGGGACATGTATTGATGAGCCTAAATTTGGAAATGTAAGGAGCTGCAGACAACTATAATAAAGGACGACCAAGAAAGACACAGCAGAGCTCTCCCTTGGAAACGTGCAGTGTTGCTGTGCATTGTATCTTGCTGTCAGCTTTACATTTCAGAGCTGAGCATGACACCTCAAGCATGCCTGCTAAACCAAATTTGAATAAAAATTCATATTACAGCAGTGCTGCTACCAGGAAACCTCTATTAACGATGTCCAGTTTTGCTCCAATGTACATCCCCCGTGCTTTAGTGTGTTGCAGTCTGTGTTATTTCCCTCTCTGTGTCTGTAGGCCTGCTAAGATTTATAGTGTTTAACCATTCCATTGACACCACATTGGAAAAGAAATCTCTGCAAACACGATGAATGTACATGAAAATCTGTCCTGTAAGAAAGCGGAGGAAACTTTGTTTTTTGCAATATATTGTATGTAAAGCAGATCCTAATGCTGCTTTGAATGTTTCATAGGGTTTTTGATAGCATCTAATTTGCCTGTACAATCTACAGAATCAACAAAAAATGTTCTTCACTTTACAAATGAAAAAAGAGAACTAAATTGTATGTTTGAGATAGTGATGAATTCTGTAAGTTCAGTCCCTTTGGTACTTTCAGAGAGATGCAATGAGTAAAAAAAAACTTTAAAAAACAAAAGTCGTGTTCACAGACTGCTTGTAATCACCTCTTCAGATCATTTTAGCTTGTTGGCTTGTGAGGTAAATTTAATTTATTATGTGGAAAGGGGACTTCTGGAAAGAACTTAGGCCTCATTTCCTCCTTATGGCCACTGCTGTCTGGGGTCTTTTTCTATTTTGAGGGAATTTTGTCATGTGCCGAGGGAATAAAAAGCACATTCATAGCCCTTTGCAAAATTAGTTTCTTTGCACTGGTTGCATCTTCATTAGAGATAGATTTCAGGGTCATGTCATAAATACAGTGGTGTACATGTACATATCTCCCTCAAAATACCTCATTATATGTCTCACCTCAGCACACCTCAGCTGGAATCACTTTCTGAATTCTGTGTTAAAAAGAGTTTCTTTCAGATCATATACTCATAGTTACATGAATAAAATTATAAAAGTAGATTTTTGAGGATTACCACATGTAGACTATGGTTAAAATATTAGCTATCAAGTAATTTAGGGGCCAGAAAAAAAAAAATCCTTCCTGCTAAGTGTTCAGTATAAGAAAAAATGAAAACTTGTCTAATACATGTCATATATGAGTGATGTTAAAAGTCTCTCTACTGAGAAGCTGATCAGAAATACTAAGTGAAACTGTAATTTCTTCCACTCTAATTAACTTGATTCTCCAACAGGATCTCCTTGTAAAACAGAAGGGAAGCAATCCTTCTGTTGTGCTTCATCTAAGAAACTTATGTTTCCCAACTTTTGTCACATTATATAGATATGAAAGCACATTGTGTATAGTTTTCTGTTTAAGAATCAGCATGTTTGTCCAGTATAAAATTAATAAAATAATCTCTCGTTCAAGACTTGTAGTGAGATTTCAACATCTAAGATCCAGCTTTGTACTCAGAGCACAATACTTCAAACCTGAGTGATAATGGATTGACTTCTGACAAGCACCCATTACCCTGTTCTAAATATTAAAGCACACACAGTGACTACAATACTTCGTCATGTACGAGCATCTCACTCTTTGCTTACAACTTCCCCTCGTACCTTTAGTTCCCCTACTGTTCAACCAGAATCTTTGTTTTGGTAACAGCTTGTTGAGAGAACTCCATGTTTTCCCAGTATGTACTTGAAGAAGATTAATGAGTCTCACTAACATGCCAAGTCAATCTGTTCCCTGCTGTCAATCACCTCCCATAGAACAAGTATGTCTGTCTCACTGGCTATATTTTCATGCAGATACCCTGCAAAAGTTTAATTAAAACACTAACCACAAACGATCATGACATACACTCCAGAACACTATTTAAGAAATAATTGGATATGTATTAGATAAGCCTTTTTATGAAGGACTTTTCCTCTAAATGGTCATTGAAGACAAAGGGAAGAATAAACAATACAAACAGTTTGACAGTGATACTTCTGATTTAATTTTGATTTTTGCTTTTGGATGGTTCAGCCTATTTTAAAGAAGTGGTATTTACTTGCAACATCCTACTTGACTGTTGTCCAAGAATAAATAATTTACATTTAAAAATAAATACAATATTGCTCTTAGCTTGGCAGCTGGAAGAGGGGGGTGGAGGAGAAGAAATTTTGTAAACAGGGAAAGCAGATGACAAGTTTTGCAGGACTGACTTTTCATGGCAGCAAGCATTAAGGTATCAGTATGTACTAACTACTATATCCACTTTTCAAGAAAGAAATTAAGAAGCACTGTGGGAATTTCTCATTCTCTTGTATTACGTGGAGTTCCAGTGTGTGCTATCACTGGTGCAAGCTAAAAGCTGTAGGGTGGTACAGTGCTACATTACATAAAATCTGAAAAAGTGTAGCCTTCAAGTCTGAAAGAGCTGAATTTGCCTTATTCCAGGTTAACTGAGTGATGTGGAGCAGCACAGTCAGAGCTGACACAGTGGTGGGAACCTTCCAGAAGGCAGTAATGGGAGCCAGGGGAAACCCATGGGGAAGTCAGTAATTTTTGGGGAAAAAAGTGAAGGGGTGGAGCAGAAGAAAAGAGAAAAAAGATGGAAGTTTATTTGTGGAAGACTGAGGACCGCTTAAAGAAGACCAACCCTGGAAAGACTGAAACCCCTTTCTGCTTTCATTACTCAAGTTTTACTGTGATTAAGTGCTATCCTCATAGAAAAAAATTTTTTAAAAAATTATGTAAGTTGTAAAAATATGTAGAGATATATGTGTATATTTCTAGAACAGATTGTTGGCAATAGTAATTTCTCTTGTCCACAGGAGTAGGTCAGCTTCTAATCTGTTTTCTAGTTAGCAAAGTGGTTCAAATGGTAAAAAAATTCAGAAGAGTCTAGAAAAACATAAAGAGTTAAGGAACTGTGCACACTTTCAACACTGAAACACTTTTTTTTTTCATAAACAGTAAATGTTGATGAATTGGCCTAATATGAGAACATTAAGAACAAGGAATGATTATAATTGCGGAGGTGTTATATTATTGAGGGAAAAAAGCAGCCGTCACGTGGCCTGTTGCAGAAATATGTGTTTTTCCCACACAGCACAGTCATTGGAAGAGAAGAAGGATGATTCCTGTCTTTTGTAATGATTGGAGGCCCACTCCAAAATACTGAAAATGGTTTCACTGGATAAGATTCCTGCAGGATCATGGAGCTTTGCCCCCTACCACAATGGCTGGTGGTAGTATCTGTAAAAATTTCGTTCTGTCTTTTTTGTCCTGCATCCATAGGCCAAGAACTTCTGATAGATCCATGCTGCTGTCAGGTGATTTTATTAGGTTGATTCCCATAGTCCTTTTGGATGCAGTCTCTCACTTCAGTCCTCTAGTTGTCTTGAGGTTTTTCTGCTAGATCATCTGCTTTTGGTCCACTTGAGCAAGTCGAATTTGTTTGGAATTTGCATGATGAAAGTGTCCTGGATCAATGTCTCTCCTTTCTACATATCTGTGAGAAAAAGAAAAAGACAAAACAACCATGCAATTGATTTGCATGATTAGGAGGACAGAAGATAATACACCACGTCAATATGCAAACAGGGACTACTGAGGTTTTAAGTAGTTAATGGTCACAAGCAAGTTGGGTGGGGGCATCAGTTCCTGAAATGATCTTGGAAAATGTTAAGACAAAAGGGAACATGCTGCTGTTGCTGCACTTGTCATGCCCAGGGTGCCACATACATCTGGTCCATGTGCCCCTTATTCTCATGCCCCCTCTTCTTGTTCCCTTCACCAGAATGTACTCACCAAAGCCATCTCTTGGGCTTTGGAAGGGTCCTGGCTGTACCTGGACAGGTCTGGCAGGATTATGTCTTGGATGATGTCACCAGGTCTTTGTCTGGAAGTGGGATGAGCTGGAGATGTGTTGAGAATCCCTTGATGAGGTGGCCCCAGGACTTCTGTTGGGCACTCAGCTCTGCCCTGCTGGCAAGAGTCTGTGAACACTGAAGCATTCCATGGTCATCAGCCATATAAGCATCTTGTGAAAATCATCTTAAAAATCAAAAGTGCATCTCACAGCCCTAGCTGGTTCAGTCCTTTCTCTAAGGGTAAATCTTCCTTCCCTTTCTGTTTCTGAACTGAGCACTGTATCTTTGATAGAAGCCTCAGTCTCAGTCTGGCTTCTCAAGGTAATGTTTCATTTTCCAGAGAGTTTTTCCATTGGTCTTCTCAGACACAAACCCACTCCATGGTTCCATCTAAGGCCAACTTCAGTCCTTCCCCGTGACTTTCTCTTACTGGGTGCAGAACTCCTTCACAAGGGGTCTGCTGAAAACAAGTCTTCTTGGGACTGATGGAGCAGGAGAAGTTTTGACAATGCTGTTACATCTACAGGACATGTAAAGACAGAACCTGAGTGCAACGACCCCACCATGAAGAACTTTTCCTGCCAACTTGCCTACCTAGGACACTGTGGGCTCAAGATGAAAAATAAATGCAGCTTGGAAATCTGGACTGCAGGGCAAACTGAAACATAAGTGTATGGGATGGTTTTGATATTATTTATGTTACTTGAGAGTCTGGTGGGATGTGAACACAGGGAATAACCTAGGGTTGTGTCCATGGGGAATAAGAAAGAGCTGTCCCTTCAGATGTTTCATGAATCAGGGATGCAGAGCAGGGGGCTACTGAGGGAAAGCTTGGAAGGAGCTGCAGAGTCCACAGCGCTCTGCTGAATCCAGCAAGGAAGCAGTTTGTTTTCTCTGAGGTTCCCAGGACTTATTGGACTTCTCTCCAAGGCTATAGTTCCCTTTTCCCCTTTAATATTAGCAGTAAAAACTTCTCTTGTTGAGTGTAGAATGATATTACAAGAGTTTATTAAGAAAGTCTACATATGCATTTCGTCCCTGAAATTTCAAGTGGGACATTCTGAGAAAAGATTTACAAATCACATATTCACAAATTCACAGAATATTCTAGGTTGGTCTTCCTTTTTTCCTCATTTTTGAGGCTTTGAACTGGGATTTTTACTGTCAAAACCAGAAAATATTCTTATTGATAACAGTGCCTGAGGCTCAGACCATTGGAAATACCATATACATTAATGAGGACTTTGATAATTTAATTTTAGTATTGAATAACTGCAGATGGCCAACACATGCCTATATATGCCTCATGTTTGTGTTGAACAGTGTGGTTAGGATATGTCTGGATATCTGGTATGCTAGTTTAATGTATAAACTGCCCTTTAAATTGTTGATTATATCCCTAGGGAGGTTCTAGTGTATTAATTGGACTTGTCAATTGGTAAAAATAATAATGAATCCAAGTTTGCAAAATGCTCTCAAGAATAAACATTTACCTTAAAGGTGGTAAGTTTAAAGTGATCAAGTTAAATCACATAAAATATAAAGTACGATATGAAAATAACAAGCAAATCTAAATTATCATTAAACCACTCCTCAGAGAATTAATCCACATTTATGGCCACACTATTCAACAATATCAAGCGAAGGCCAGATATTTTCCAGCCATACAAAAGGTTATAAGAAGAAATATCCACTTCTCATTGCCAAACTGGTTCTCATTCCTTCTTCCTGGATGATAGTTTTTTTATAATCAAGAGGGATCAGTACTTTGATTTATCTGAATAACACATTTAAGCAAGTCACAAACCTCTGCGACGGAAGTTAACAAGGACTGACTGTCTGTCCAGGGGATTTTTAAGAACTCATTTTTCTTTAGTGATGTGAGAGAAGTTTTGCTTAATTCCAGCTTTTCCCTCTCTGTCCTGTAACAGAGCAAGTATATTAAATTGACCCAGAGTTACCTGCTCTATTAAAAAAAAAAAGAAAGAAAAAAAAGAAAAAAGGACAGGGGAAAAAGCCAGATATGTTCTCTATTTGCCTTACTGCCTGATAAACAAGAGGAAAACAACTCAGATGTGCCAGGTGCAAGGTTCCTGCTGCTTTTCTGTGAAATTTAAAGACGAGACTTCAGTAAAGGCCATTCAATAAATATCTGCTGTAGCTAATCAGAGCAATCTGAATGCTGGAACTAGCTTTGCATGTCTGCAATGGGACAAATCAGATACCTGCTTATAGCACTCCAGAGTTTCCAACGCTTGGGCTCTAAAAAACATCATCAAAATGTTTCATGAGGTGTAACTTGCACAACTTAATAATTAAAGAAATGTCTTAGACTCTGTGCACGTGCTCCAGCAGGAATGGTGCCACTCAGAAATAAATTGCATGTCTGCTTAAGATTCTTCCCCAGCAGTATTAGAATCTGTCCAGTAAAATGATACCAACTTAATTTGCCATAGTACTAATTTACATTGCCATTAATGAGAACACAAGTTTTAAATCACAGACATGGAAGTATTATTGTGCATCCAGCTTATTTCGACTCCACTCAGGGTGATAAGGCATTCTCTAGACAATTGTAATTATGAGTAATTTGTGAAAGTAATAAGAACTACTTTTTATTATAGGCAATAAAAATCAATTCTTCATTCAATTATCTTTCCTGGCTACGATATGATAGCTGCCCTGAGTGAGTGCAACAGGAAAAAAAAGCCGAGCTAAGTCCTAAGGAAAATAACTATTAAAGAAAAAGACAATAGCACTATTAAAAAAATAAAAATTTAAGAATATTTAATCTCCATTTCAACTTCTTGTCACAAAGACATGATAATAAATGCCTGACAATATTTCTATAATCCTTTTTCTTTAAGACACCAAATTCACATATGTTGACATTATTTTAAACATAGGACCAATTTCATTGATTCAGTAGGATAATTCTTGTAGTTAAGAGGCAGCAAAAATATAAGTCTTCGTAGAATCAGAATGGTGGTGAAGAAGAACATTTTAGATATAATTAGTTTTCATGCAGTAAAACTTGTTGAATTAGAAGTTAAACATTAGCTCCAGTTTCAGGAGGAATTAGAGCTTAAAACCACATATATATTCTATTTAATAATACACAAGGTTTTATGCAGGAATGTTTTTCACACAGGAATGTGTCTGGGGAAAAGTCTCTTTTTTTGATTTGCTTTTTTCTTTTTTATTTCAAACTTTTCAATTAGAGGGGTGTGCAAAACAAAATCAAACAAGTGCTTTGCATAAAAAAACCCCATTTAATGAAATGGCTTTGTATATTTTGAATAATTTTTTCCTATATTTTTGGTTGCAGGGCAATTGAAATTGAGGAAAAAGAGTGTCAGATTTCTTTTTGATGGTGGGACCTAATTTTGTTTATTATAGTTTCCTCATCTGCCAGAAGTGTGAGATTTTCATGGAAGTGATAAATTGAGCCTCCAGTGCAGAAAGATTTGAGGATGGGTCACTTTACCCCAATAACTTTGCTCTCCCTTCTTAATAAGGAAAAGACAAGGTACATTTGTTTGAATTTTTATCTGGAATATCAGAAATGAACATAGACTGTTTAATGGGCAAACTATTCAAGGATTGTATGGATCAAAAAGGTTTTTGTGAAGCTCATTTTTACCACCTCTCTACCCTAACACATCTCTTCTCAGACAGCAGTGAATGTCAGCTTTAGTCAGGAGCTGTTTCTGGAGCACTTTATTAAAACAAATACATATAAACGACATGGTCTGGGTCATCTTGTCCTCAGCCTTTCTCAAATCTTCAACTGCTTACTTGCAGTGCATCTCCTTCTTCTTTTAAATTGTATTTTAAAAATTTACCTCCTTCTCTTCAGTTCTGTATGTGACTTACATAGAAGAGATCAGTAAGAAATTTTCAGATTAATATTTATAAAAAAAATTCTTGTTTATGAAAATTTGGGAATAGTGAGTTTTATGATGTCATGGTAACCTGAAGTTTGTAGTCAAGTTTTCAGATCCTTCTCTGAGAAGAGCTCTGTTAATTGGCAACCTGTACCTATAGCAACAGAAATGCACATCCTTCTGTTACATATTCCAACCAAGATTTTTCTTGTTAAAAGCTTCTCAAAGCACTGCTTTTAGAGGAGTATTCAGTTCATAAGTGAAGAAGGAAACTGGAGTAAACTGGAGTACAAATTTGCTGCCATCAGCAGATTGATCTTGATTCCCTTTAATTGTTCACAGAATTCTGATTTTAATTAGATGAATTTGGAGTAAGACACCTACAAGACATCAACATGAAATATTAAGGCTTATAAGAAAAAAAAGTCAGGGTAAAATGCTATAGTGAATATACTATTTTCAGAGCATGATGTGTCCGGCTCTGGTGTCAACAGCAGGCCATGCTCTCCTGCCTTCAGAAGTGATTCTGAAGAGGACTGACATAACCTAACCCCAAAAACTCTCCAATATGCAAATTTACTGCCATAAAAATGGGTGCTCATTATACAGGCAAGATCCAGTTTTAATATTGGCAGGTGTAATGAAATCTTCCTCTGCATCACAGCTCCTGAGCTATCCCATCCTTGTTATTGCACTCCTGAAACTCTCTTAATAGAGAACTCAACATTTGCATAAATTCCCTGAAGAACTACGAAGAAAATGTTCCTAGGCCCTCCGGGGCTAAGTGTGTCTGGTGAAGTATATGAATAAATCTGTCAGTTTTGAATCATTAGGAATGGATGGCTTTAGGGTTGATTTTAAATGGGTGCCAGTATATCTCAGGGTTTCACTAAAGACTGAGAGGATGGGCAGGAGAAGCTTATATTATTCTCCTTGTTTGGAGAGGGTTAATGAGAGTGTTACCAGGAGTTGTGTGGGAGTTATGGAATCAGAGAATCACAGTATCATTTAGGTTGAAAAAGACCTTTAAGATCATCAAGTCCAACCATTAACCCAACACTGCCAAGTCACCACTTAACCATGTCCCTGTGCACCACATCTACAAAGTCATTTGTAAATGCAAGTTAATCGCATTAACACAGAAAAAATAAGACACCCAAGCAGTGTCTGCTGAATATCATACAATTTTTTTCTATTTTGTTGCAAGCAGTCTAGGTGGCATAAATCATTCCTGCTTCTGTTTGCATTTCTATTTTTTCCCTACGAATTAAAGACAAATTATATAGGTGAATAGAAGGCAGCATTTTAAAGCACTGAATTTATAGGTATATATTTTCTAAAGTGTATATGCTTTGGTGTTGTTATTTGGAATACAAAATATTAGTAAAATTCTCATGAATGTAAATAATTTACCTTCTTTTAGAAGCCTGAACTAAGAAGACTGAATTACATAGATTGCAGCCAAAAGACCTCTCAGTCCCTAAGGTGAGGAAGGATGGTTTTGTACCACCAGTCACAGGTTTGAATGTGCTGTGTCTGGCTCTTCCTAAGATTCTGTGTGTGATCTTATGTACATTTAGGTGAACAGCCTAAAAAAAGCCCACAAGGCCCATTCATTAACACTTAAGGTCTGATAGGTTGACATACTGAGCACTTCAGCCTACATATTATTTGACATGGAGTTAAAGTGAAAAACATTTCTGAAAGTCAAAGTTGGTTGACTGCTGTAGGGTTCACAGAACAAAAGTAGCAAAAGGCCCCTCATGTGGGCTAACTTAGCTGCCCCAAGATGCTTAAACCAGCAGAGCTAAGCACAGAAATACAATTACACCATGATCTGAAAGGCAAAAGACTGGGGGCAAGGAAAAATTCTTTGTCTTTCCTGGCTTTCACTGACACTGAGGAAGACCTTGCTGTTCCTTGCCATCAAAATATTTGCCTCAGACTCAATACATTGGGGCAGTGATACTTAAACGAGGCTTTCCAGGAAGTCATCCCCGGGATGTCCTCACCAGGCTGCCCCAGGACTGGTTGCCACTGAGCTGTGCAGGGAGGTGAGGAGGTCCCCAGTGTGATACCCCAGGGGATGCATTGTGAAGCTGCATTCTATAATGGTGGGCTCCTTGGATATGATATATTCCAAACATATAATTAAAAACAAGCTAACAAACAAAAAACAATAACCAAACAAGTTCTGAGCTTTAGATTCAAGGGAGAGCACATAGATTGCCTGTGAAACTGTGCATTCATATTTTGCATAAGCAAATAACATTCAGACCTTGTCCAAGAATAAGTGTGCAGATTCTTTGTTGTGTTATAAGATGGCCAGATATTCTAGA
The DNA here is from genome assembly GCA_013399915.1 of Illadopsis cleaveri. Taxonomy (NCBI): domain Eukaryota; kingdom Metazoa; phylum Chordata; class Aves; order Passeriformes; family Timaliidae; genus Illadopsis; species Illadopsis cleaveri. Next base: position 79,320 of record VXBB01016052.1, on the reverse strand, counting down.
TTTTCTAGAATATTCCCCACCTGCTTGCATGCAGCAGTCAGACTCATGGACGCTGGCTTCTAAGACAAATCCCGTCCTGCTGCACACAATCAGCTCTTACAGTGATGCATCCATTAAAAATGCTTCAAGGTGCTAATCCAGAGCAATCTTTTCCCTTTTGACAATTGTTAAGAAAGAAAAAGTACAATTCCTTGGTAAGTACAGAGATCTGCTGAAATCAGATATTTCCCTGTCCTATTACTGCCACACTGAAGATTCCATTTTCTTTAGGGAAACCTCAAGAGGCAGTAATCTAGTTTTGAACTATTGCCATCACCTCTCTTAGCTGCCTAGATAACACTGCAAACTGGGATATTTTTGTTGTTTAAAATACATAAAAAATCATCAAAAAATCACAGGTGCCGGAAAACCAAGAGCAATTTAGAGATGACTGCAGTAACATTAAGAACTCTGAGCTTATCCAGCTTTTCCTGAGGAACACAAATAGACACAACTATGATAAGAAGTTTAAAAAGAGTATTTTATGTATATTCCTCAATCTGTTTATTAGATGTCTCATTTTGAATAAAGTAAATTTATTATAAACTAATAATTAAATACAAACAAAATATCTGTGAGTTTCTGTGTCAGGTTTTTTTTTTTTTTTTCTATCCCATTAAATGGTGATTTGTATTAGACAGATAGACTGCTAATTGCGTCCTGACATTTTGGTTTCATCCAGTTTTTCAAGTAGTGTTTTTCAGGTGTGAATTTCCAGGAAAAGCAGGCTCCGGTGGAAAAACACCAATTCTTGTTAAATATGGTATTCTGAGAAAATATCTCCTTTTATTTCTTTTCCTTGAAATTATACTAATGCAGGTTTCCATCAGAAACAAGCCCGGCCTCCTCCCAGATTACGATATGAGAGAAGCTCATATCATCTGTGGCTCTGGGAAACCTCAGCTCATCGAGGGCTGCTTTAGCAACAGGGAACGTGGAATAACTGCAGGTTTTAAAAGGTTCTGCCCTTCCCAGGGAATGGGATGCAACCTAGAAATACTCCCCAAACAGCACAAGGACTGTGTGGGATAGAAGATGAGAAGGAAGGTAGTGAAGGATTGAGGAGAGTCACAGATTTCATCTGACCCAGACAAAACCGAGCTCATGGACTTGTTTCATCCTCAGCTGGGAGGGTCTGAATTTTCCCTATTGTTTTGTCTATTACAACACTGAGTGGTACCTTTCAGCTTTTCCAGAGTTCTGAAAATACCAAAGTGAGCCTCAAGGACCGCTGCTCTGGGGTATCTCAGGCTCACAGAATCCCTCAGATCCTCCATATGATTGTGCAAGAAGGGCTGGACTCCCTTATTTCTAGTCCATTGTTTGATTTTAGCCAAATATATGCGGAGCCTACTTTTGGTTTTAAAGGATATTTCTTCTTAAGGTATTGAAGAAAAAAAAAAAAAAAGGAAAAAAGGGAAATGGGAAATGGAAAAACAAACCAGGCACTGGTGACTGATTAATTTTCTTCTGACACATTGTTTGCCTGACGCTTTATTGGAATAGGATAACATTTGCATGAACAAGAAATCCATGAACATGGGCTTTTAATAATCCAACTGCTAGCTTAAGTGTCATAGCAGTGTTTGGGTGATTAATGAAAGGTGTTTATAGCACCACTTATTCTGTTTCATTTCAGCAATTGTGCAAAACTCCTTACAGGGTGTATGACATGTTGCTCCCTTTATAGAGCAGTCTCCATATGTTCATTAAGGTGGAAAAAAATAAGGAAGCTAAATGCAGGTGTCAGCTGAAACCTGCAGAGGATCACTGCTCCATTGGTTTGTGCTTTCTTCTTTGATTTGCAATTAACATATTTCAGGACTTCAGACATGTTTTGCCTGTTGTCCCTGGGGTACCATCGTTCCCTTTGTATGGTTTGATTTCTTTCTTCCTTTTAATTTGTGCTTTTTAAGTATTGCATTTTTACTGACACAAAGAAAGATATCTGAGGGCAGAAAATATTCTTCTGCGTCCACCTGCCAGGGGATAGCATATTAGGATTTTTGATTCTTCCCTACTTTTTTTTTTTAAATCACACAGTTGTCTTAATGCTGAGGACCTTGAAATCCCTTGGGGAGACCATCTTAAATAAGGAATCAAAACAACCCAGGCTTCTCATCACAACTGCGAATTGAAAAATAAGCACACACCATGTTCACTCCCCTAACTGAGACACTTCCTGTATTTAATGATGAAATGCAGCAGGTTTTTGTATTTGAATGGTAAGTAATGAGGTGCATTATGTGGGACTGAACTACTGCAGCCATCTCGAGAGAATCTAGTATGGCAAAGTTGCAGAAAATCTCTGACTGCACCTCCTCCCTTTGCCTCCCGCCTTCTGCTGCCTCCTCCTCCCCTCTCGGCCACTTCTGCTGTGTTGCAACAAAGGAGTGAGCAATATTAATTTGGTGGGGTTTCTGCCCTGACTTGCAAGGTTAAGAACCAGAGAAAAGCAGCTTAAAAACCATCTTCTGTGAAGGACTCCAGTTTCTTATCCTCATGAGAGTGAGTGGTCACAAAAGCTGGCATCTGGGCAGAGCTACCACAGGTCATTCTTTCTGTCCTCAAGATGGCCAGAACTCCAGATGAGAAACTCCTTTTGCATATTGGCAACCCATTTGCTGGCATTTGAGAGGAGGTAGTTGTCATGCTTAGCATTTGCACGTTCAGAAGCTAGTGCTCCTACTCAGAGGGGGAAGTTAGTCATCCAAAATCCTGGGGAGAGGGGGGAAGCTAGTTACACTCACAGGAGCCAACGTACTAACCAAAAAACATGGAAACAGAGAGATATGGATAGGTGCCATGGGTGAGTGAAGACATTTTTTCGGGATTCAGTGTTATCTCACAGACTTTTAACATCCTATGCTGTTTATGCCAGTAGAAATGTCAGTACAGTAAAAGGATGCATCATCCATTTCTTGGACATGATAGTATCAGGACGGCACATTTCTGTGTTCTTCATGTGGCTTCCTTTTGAAGGTGCCTGCCTCAGATTTTTAATATCAGTTTAATCTATAAATATGGGACTGCATTACACACTCTCCTTCCTGTGTGTGTACATGTCCTTTAATTCTTTTACCACTCAGCTGAATTAATTGTTATGATCAAGGAAGGGAGTCATAAGAATTGTCCTGTTTTCACTCTCAGGCCATTTCCTTATCCAGTATAGTCCTAGATCTTCTTTAAATATTAAAGAAACTGGAACTTGTTGCAGAAAGTATGAGCAACCTCTTTCTGAAACACTCTGGTCCTTTTCTATCTCCAAACTGCAAGCTGATTTAAGTGCTGAAGCTTCTAAGGTGCTAAATTTGCCTTGGCGGTTACTGTTACTGCTGAGGAGGTAAGTAGGAGAAAACATTTAAACAGAGGAAAACTTTAACACTTTTTTTAAATGGAGAAACTTGCAATGTTTTAGGTTGTATGCAAATTGAACAAGGCATGGATGAGCCATAGGTGTTAGAATTCAGTATTCATATGTTGAACCTGATTTGTGTTTATACAGGCCAACATTTTGCATAAGTCCCAGACTGGAAAAAAACTGCTGTGGCTGCCATGACATGGACATATGAGTGTGAGGATACTCATTATTCCAGCTGCTTTTTATATTTGATGCGTTAGATCCTCCCCAATAAAACTATTAGTCTCTTTATCATAGTTCAGATCTGCCTGTTAAACAGCTGGGATTACATTGGCCTGGTCTACCTGTGCAGAGTTGCTTCTTGTCAAAATAAAGGCCTAGGGACAAATTTTGGGATTTTTTTTTCATCCAGAGAGAGTCCAGACCATGAAACAAAAGATATTTGAGCCTGAGTGTTCTCTTCTCAGCTTATCAGCAACAACCTTTGAAAATGATAGATGCATAAATGACATAAAATGCTAAAGAATGAACTGAGCTCATTTTCCTCTTGAGGATCTTTCAAACCAGGACCTTTGAGGATAGCCTGATAGAAATATATATATTCTTTACTGGATCTTTAATGAGTTGCTGTCCCTCTAATTGTTGTTTATGTTTATTTTCATCTAATATCCCATTTGAACACATTTGACTGATTCTGTGCTCAAATATTTCAATTTTCCTCTTGTCTGGCTTGGTAAGGAAAGTGGGAATGGAAACGGAGATAGAAAAACTTGTAAGTTTGTTTTTAGGCTGTCTTTCCTTTGGGGCAGAACTTGGTGAATAATGGCTGCTGTTACAACAGCTCAAAAATACAGAACATCTCTTTACATAACAACATCTTAAACAGATTTTAGAAATGACATTTGCAGGGAATAGTGTAAGCCTGGGTGTGCTCAGCTGTCTGTATTACACTCTTCCTCTTTAAAAGCAGTATTTAAACACACAGTGGCCACAGTAATTTATGGAGCAAACCCTGAAAAATTCTAAATCAGGATTAGTGTCTATTAACTCTATTAAGTTCTATTTGGCAGTCAACCAAAGTGTCAACTGAGCTCACATTCCTCTTTATCCGGTAACTAATACTGGAGAAGGCTCATGTACAATATCAAGTGGAAAAAGGTGTCCAGGGTAATGCTGCAACTATCAGGCCAAATTCTCTGCTGGCATAACTCACAGTATCTCCAAGCCAGATCTTTCAGAATAACCCGCCTGTCACAAATTAATTTTTTGTATTCACTTTTTAATAAGCAACTTTCCAAGCAATGAGGGTTTTTTAGCTGCATGACTCCTATTAAAGTCAATAGGAGTCATGTGGCTAAAACCCTATGTGATGCTTGAATCTATTGGAAATTGGCATCTGCTGCTGAGAGCTGTTCTATTGTTTGGTCTTCCTGCCCAATCATCACTTTCTGCCTGGCCATGTAGCTGCTTGTGCTCCTACTTGCTGGAATCTCCATGCCTAACCTTTCTATTCCTTCCTCAACATCCTTTCACACTAAAAATAAAAGCACCTCCTCTGTGGAATCATTAGTGCCTCATGCCCGTTTGTTTGGATTTTCTGTGGGCAGCCTCTTTGTTCGGCCTGGGCTGTTGCTGAACTTTGCTGTTGGCTGCACTGAATCGCTGCATTGTTCCTGCAATCACTCACGTCTGCACAATGCTGCAGGATCTGGGTGGATGAAAGGTGCTCTGCACACAAAAGCCTGGCTCCTTTCAATTTCATTCTGAAATGATAGGGGTTAAAATACCATCAAGTGGGTCTGATATCATTGCTTTGCTAAAAAATGAGCTCCTAGCAGGTGTTATCAATTATGACCTGGGAATTTCTCGCTTCCCCAAAATGATATTATTCAGCTGGAAATATGTTCCACCGCAGTTTCTCTGAGAAGCTTTAATCAGTGTGAATGTGGGCTGCAAAACCAATCCTTTGAGCATTGTTGTAGGATTTACTCACCAAAAACTGAAAGCAGTGTGTATTTTGTTAAAAATGCCAAAACAACTTTTTGTTTGGTTCCCTATACATTTTATATGGACATGCATATGGACAGTTTTCCAATTTGTGTATTTATTATAGAATCATAGAATGATTTGGGTTGGAAAGGACCCTAGGGATCATTAAGTTCCAACCTCCCTGCCATGGGCAGGGACACCTTTACCAGACCCAAACCATTCTGTTCTTCTGTGGTTCAGTAATGAAGGTTTATTTTTCTCCCAAAAGTGTCTGTGAACATCTAAATTAAAAAAAAATAAATAATGGCAATGTACTAGAGTTTGCAAACATAAGATGTACAGGAATGTACAGGAAAATTGCTAATGATTGAGTCTGAGTGTTGTACAGCTGTACAATAAAGGGTAGAGGCTGTCCAGTATGCTAAGAAGAAAGTGTAATTCAGATTCCTTCAGGTACCATATTTTTTTAAAAAAAATAGTCTTTGGATTGAAAATCAAATCTATCAGGTAGCACTAGTAAAGCAACTTGCCAACCAGTATGGCTAAAGGAAGATGAAGATTATCTTCAGGGAAGATTTGAAGAGCAACAGAACACTGAATGAATACAGAACTCTTTCTGGGACAGTTATTGTTGAAAACCTCATATTTTAACACGAGAAAACCAACAATGTTTCACTGCATGAAAATTTTACATTTATTCAGGATATCATAGACTTAAAAACCTTTAAAAATATAATTTTTTTTGTTCACTGAGTGGCTTTAAAACTTATCTGTGGATCCCAGATCTTCAGAAGCTTATTTGTCTATCAGAGGTGCAGCACTTGTGGTGCAAATGTCAGTCCTTGAACATCCTTCTTTGCCCTCGTTATTTGGAAGTGTGCTAAGATAAAAGGAGTCCTTTTCTCTTATGCCTCTCTCCTCCCCAGTCTTGCTTCTCTTACAACCAGAATAATGTGAGTTAGTGTCAAGTGCTGTGACCATCTTTCAGGGTTTACCTCGAAAAAAATAGATTCATGTCCTTAGTACATTTTCTTGGTAAGGCTGCTGCTGGCCAAATAAAATTGCAAGTATGTTTCCATTTCACAGAGTTTGGAACGACCTTTGCTCATTTTCCACAGGATTTTCTGTGGAACATTTACCGTAGCCATGTTTAAAAAAAGTAGTTTTTTTCAGATTTTCCACTTTTTTGTAGTCCAGTGTTTGGCCTGAGAAGTACTTTGTTAGTAAACAAAAGACACCAGAAACTATCAAAGGTAAAGTGTGTAAAAGTGCAGCAAAAGTGATGATAGTAAAATGAACATTTTAGAAAGGAAGAATGGATAAGAGATGTGTCTTTGAAGAAAAACTAAGGAACTTTTCCTCAAGAAAAATATTTTATCGGGCATAAATCTGACCTGAGCTAAATTTGAACTGCCCTGGAGAAAGCAAGAATCTGTGCCACACCATGCAACATCCAAACTAAGCAATCTCCCAGAAAAAAGATTTAGCACAAAGTTAGTTTTAAACTAAAGAAGACCAGCACTTTAATCTTTTTGCTTGATTTCCTTTTCAAACACAGTCATCCATTTAGTTCCCCGCTGTCCTCATGAAGAATTTCCTTATGATGAAATCAGGGTTCGGAGATTTATTATGCAATGAGCAGAGCAGGTTCAAGCTGATAAAGGCTTCCTGGGTGAGTGAAGGATGCTTAATGCCAGGAAAGATACTCTTTTAATGTGAGGTTCATGACCATTTATTACATAAAAATGTTAATCTGATAGTGTTTTTAATCTGCTTGTTATCAGCGGTGGCTGCTTGGTGTTAAAGACAAGATAAAAGGCAGAGCTGAAGAAGCAGATTTGGGGAGCACTCGCTCAGTTAACATGCTGGATGCAACACACCTGCCTCCATTTATCTGCTCTTCCAGAGTGAGGAGGAGAGGGATTAGGGCTGAGATAAGGCACAGCCTGGTGGGCTGATGGGGCAGCGGAGTGAGCGCGCTGAAAGGACACTGCACCAGAGATAAGCCGCGATAAAAGTTGGGACAGTCATTTCCCAGGAAGCTTTGCAGAGCGGAGGATTTGCTTTACATGCCATTTAGAGGGGTTCTCTAAATGCAGAATATTTAACACTTTCTCGCCTGTCCACATTTCCCTCCCACCTCACAGGCTGCTGTGTGACCTGCAGCATTTATGGAGCCAAGCTTCCCGCGGATTTTTGCGTCCGTGTTGTGCCCTGGGCTTGTTGAAGTGAAGGTATGGGATGGTCCTCCCTGTGAAATCTTGGCAGGCAAGAGACACTGTGATTAGTCTTCCCTTTTGTGTGTGCAAAACCAGTTGCTGGTGCAAAATATAGAGTGGCTGTCAAACTGGGCTGAAGTCTCTCATGGACTCAGGAGTTACTGGTGGCCTGGAGGACAAGCACCGTTATCATATAAACCTTGTATTCTAAGAAGACCAAGATAAAGGTTATCTCAGTCTGCAAGACAAAAATACAACCTTTTTCTTGCAGGATTTGGCTCAGCAGTAAAGTTTTCAGATTTGAATTGACACAAATATCTGCAATCAGTCAAGTAACTGGATAGCAAAGAGTTTGCCCATTTCAGAAAATGTGGAGGATTAAAATCATTGACCTTAGCATGAAGCTATGACCAGTCCAAGCTTTTCTTGCCTGAGGAGACATGAACTCATTTCCTTCACTGAATCCCACATATTTCCCACAATCTAGTAGACTACCATAGCAACCAGCCACATTTTTACTTTGGGATGATCTGCTTTTTTACCCAAAAGAGATATTTACAGTTATCATTGCTGTTGAAATCAATAAAAAAGTGTTCCTTGGCAATGCAACCTCACACTGCTGAGAAACTTCCAGCAATGTCGTGGGCTGACGGTAAGTTCACACAGCATTTGGTCTGAATGGGGGCAGTCTGTGCAGGCACAAGCACACTGTGTGACTGTGACTTCAGGAGGAGCCATGGATGCACAAGCTGGGTGCATCTAGGAGCAACCTACACATTAAGCAAATAAAGCATTTGAAATGGCTTTGAAGTGAACAGGCTGAAGTCTGCACATGCTTTGGTGTAGTGTGGATGTGAACTGGTCAGTCACAGACAAATGGGCAGAGCTGGATGGATGCTGTGCAGGTGCTGCCCAACATCTCCTACTCAGTGGATTACCAGAAATCCTGATTCACACCTTGTAGTCAAGCTGGATTTCTCTATCTTTGAGCAGTCTAGTCTAGTGGAAGTTGTCCCTGCCCATGGCAGGTGGTTTAGAACTAGACAACATTTGAGGTCCCTTCCAAACCAAACTGTTCTAGGGTTCTATCCACATATGCTAAACACAAGGGAGACAGTCCTATGATGCTGTTGTACACCACAATGACACAAAGACTCTGAGCTTCAGAAGGCTAAAAATGACTCCTTTATTTTTGGGTTGTGTCTCCCTTACATACTATTCTACACAGACCAATTTGATTGGTGAAACAAAGACAAACGTCTTCAATCACATTGGTCAGACCAGAGGGACATCAAGAAGAAGATCCTCCTAGAGAAAAAATGTAAACAAGTTTGCAGTTACAAAAACATGTCTCTTGTTTACAGAAAATTCCCTGGGAAATGAATTTCAGAAAACTAAAACACCTCAAGCATGAAACAGGGCTACAGTCCTACATCATAGGTGTTTATGTTTATGAGGGAAACAATGGTTAGAGTGAACAAAACTCCCAAAGGCAGAACGAAACAAAAGGAAAATCAAGTGCTTGTGGCTTAGTCAGACATTCACTTGCTGATCCACTCAACTGCATTTAAAAATGAGTGTGTGTTGGGAAGGTGTGTAACTAATATCCAGAAAACCCAGAGTTCTACATTTTCCCCAAAAGCAATATTAGCAGAAGAGTTCACTAAAGGAGCTGGGCAATGCCTTGGTATAAAGACTGTTTAAATTAGGATTTTCTCTTGAATTCAAATCTGGAAGCTTCTTGCTCAAACACCAGATAGAGAAGCCTGCACTGATACTGCTTTTAGGTTGAGAACTTCAATCTTTTCACCACATCAGCTCAGGGACCATGTGTCTAGATAGGATGTGATCACTGCTAAGCTGAGCTCTACTTGATCTGAAGACTTAAAGTCCTGCCATATTAATTTAATCTTGGGAAACCAAGAAGTGTTTCTAATAGTCATCAAGCCTCCCAGAGTGCAAGGAGTATTTTGACAGTGCTCTCAGGCACATGGTGTGATTCTTGGACTTGTTCTGTGCAGGGCCAGGAGTTGGATGATCCTCCTGGGTCCCTTCCAACTCAGGATATCCTATGATTCTACCATGGGTACAAACCTTTGGTCTCAGGCAGAGGAGTAACAAGATTGACAATTACAAAAGAAACTGGAAAATGTCCAATACTGACCTTCTGTAGATGATCTCAACTAAGTCCTCAGCTAAGATGATCTCAACTATATTCCCTCCCCAAGTAGTCATCTGAATAAATAGACTCTACCAAAATTGGTTAAAACTGCTGGAGCAGAAGTACTTTGTATGACAGAAGCTTTGGTCCTTCTGAGTTAATGGAGACTGTTAGCTGGATCCTCTAGTGGTAGGACACAGGGAGGAGAGAAGAAGCAGAAAAGCAGTCACAGGCACAAAGCCCATGACTTTATACATCAAGTCCTACATCCAAAAGCAAATTGGAAGTCAGTACAAGCTGCAGTGAATTGGAGTAACGTGTGTTGTTCGCCAGTTCTGCTAAGTAAGCAATCAATATATTTACTCCCTGGATAGAATACAATTTTGCTGTTGTGACAGTGCTACTTCTACTACCTGTGAAGAAAAATGACTCCATGGAGTCCGTGATCCCTATCTGGTCAGAGCCTCCACTCTTCGGAAGATATTTTCAAAGATAAAGGAAAATCATAAAGAACATTTACACTGCACCAAAGCCAAGAAATTCAGATGCACAATAGAATTCAATGGCAAGTGATTTGCCCAACTTATTTTGCTGAGATACTGCCAAGTTATCTGGATGGTTTCAGCAGCATGCATCACTTCTGCAACCCTTACATGCAGCAGACAGAGGTTCCAGTGGATTCAGATGAAATTCAGCTTTTTGCTGCATTTTGCTTTATATGGTTTATAAAGGAAAATCTTACCTTGTCAGGTTTTTTGTTGTTGTTGTTTGTTTGTTGTTTTGGTTGTTTTGTTTTTATTTTTGCTGTTCATGCTTATTCAGGTATATGGCTTTATTTGAATGTTCTGAATGCAAATGTATCCACTCACAGAGCTCAGGCTCAAGCTAATCAGCCGATAGCAGTCACAAGGTACTCTTCTATCTCATTAGCAATGGAGAAGGGAAAGAAGAAAGGAAGGTGGGAGTCATCAGGAATGGACACTGACTTACAGCTAGAAGCAAAAAGAAATCATGGTGAAGAGACATGTTTTTTCAAACCTGCATCTTGGATAGGAATTTTCTGCATCCCCTGTAGAATACTATGGGAAGATGAGAGAAACAATAGAGGAGAATCCCTTTGCTGGGAATCTCTTTAAGGACTTTGTAAAATCATGAAAAAACCAGCCTAAAGGAACAGTCTACTTTTTTTACCATTTCAGTTTGTTATTGGGAGATTAATGAGAGGAGTTTGAAGCAGAAGATTAATGTGGTCTATTCTTATAACCTGCTCCCCTCCTCATAAATCTCCCATTATTACATACGCACTAAGCAGCGTGTTGCTTCACCTTCTCTGAGACACAAGTCCACCAACAGATCTCTTTCATTTGCTCCCCTGTACTTCCCAGTGCTCAATACCCTGCTTAAATAATACCTACACCTCTCCCAGCTGATATCCTCTTCTCCTCTGGCAACACCTCACCACCACTAGTGAACAAAGAGACCAAGAAAGGAAAAATACTTAGACTCATGGAGGTGTCAGGATCAACTCTTGAGAGTAGAGAGATTTAAATACGGTGTGGAAATAAACTGAAATTGTAGAAAATTAATAAGAGTTTGATTTTTGCTTTCTCTCACTGGTAAGTTTTGTACTTTGTTTTCTCCTTTTTGTCTTGGGAGGGGTAGATTCCCTGTTCTTTCATTCTCTATCTCTTGCTCTAAAGAAGTTCACGAGAACGTCACAGATGGCCACCACCACCTCAGCTGTCAAAGGGAAAGCTCCCATAAGAGGAAGAGCTGACAGCCCAGGTGGATTCTCATGTGCTTGATCTTCAGGCAGCATTGCAATTATAGCCCAAATACAGAGGAGAGCAGACACCTCTCTCTAAACACCTCATCACTGCATTCCCACAGCGTGCCTGGGAGGAGAAGAAATCATAGCTGCATTTTGATGTTACACAAAGATAAAGAACCAGCTAGATGAAGTGATTTATTTAGGGTCACTCAGAACATCTCTAGTTGAATCAGAAACAGAGCTTCAGTACCTGGAGCCCTGTTCCAGTTAACAGTTGTATCTGCCCAGGTGACAGACTACACTTTCACTCCACAGAATAACAAAATCAACTCTCCTGAATACACCCTGTTAGAAATGTTGTCCCCTGTAGCAAGATTGCAAGAGATTCACAAGCCTCCTACGTGCACAGAGACCAGAACAACCCTGCCAAATGCTGTCCTAAATTATTCTTGTGTAAAATTCATCGGGTACAAAACAGGAATAGTAGAAAAGGCAGAAGGAGATGAGCTGTTCTTGAAAGTTTTTTCTTATTATGCAAACACAGAGTCCAAAGATTTTCCAGGGAATTGTTGTGTTAAATAGCCACAGTTGTAAATGGCGAATTCATAAATGAATACAAATGTGTAGCTGTCATAACTGGCAGATGACACTTCCTGAAGGATAAGCTTGTACTCTTCCCCAGCGAGGGCGGCAGGCAAGAGTTTCATCTCCTGAGACTTCTAATGTACAAATTCTTTGGCAATTCTTCCTAAGGCGGAACTGTTTTTAATTTAGAAGACGTCAACCTACTTGTACTAGTGGGAGAAATTAATAAGCCAAGGATGCAGGTTGGCTGTACTGTAATACTGAGTAGATATGTCTCCATTAATTGCAGGATTGCCTGTGTTCACTTAAAAGCTGTTCTGTCTCAGAGCTTGATCGTTTTGCCTGTGCTCAGATAAAATTCCCTCGAGCTTTTAACACCTTTTCTGCTGCTGACCCCTCAGGGGTGGGTTTGTTTCATGTCTGCATGCTTCACATGCTGAACCATATATTTCTTCTCTCTGTATGGCACAGATATGAATATAGATAACCATATGTCCTCTAATACCAAGCTGTGTTTTCTCTAATTTGTCCTAGACATTTAGAAAGGCAATTAAAGCAGAGAGAATTTAAAAGCCATATTCAAGTGACCTGGGTTGTAAACAAGTCTTTGGATTTATATTTTCACCTGGTTGCTATAACCAGCCCCTACATGGAGCATCACTAAAACCAACTTTCTCCCCTGACCAGACATGGGCACGTCATGTTGCCTGATTACAGCTTTGATAAATGGGGCAGAGTAAGTCTGTGACAAAAACCAAAAACCAAAACAAAACAACCCACCAAAAAACCACATATCAAAACAAACAAAAAAAGAAAATAAAGAGATGTTTAAATACACATTTCAGCTCTCAGCCTGGTATTTTCTACCAACTTTGTGACTTTTCTCCACCTGAACTCATCCAAAGGCCCTGCGCAGAAGAGAGGGGCCATTTACTGGGGTTATCAATTCATCCTTCAAGTTGGAGGAAAGCCCTGATCTAAAGGACTGGATGCAGTGTTTAAGCTCGTGGATATTCTGGCAGATTTACAGTGTGTGCATGTACATTAGGATAACCAAAGTCCTTCATTTTTCTCTATCCACTTCTCTGCATGATTATTCCACCCCAGTAAGCAATCTATTATCTGCTGGACTGACTTATTCCCTGCATTTAGTAACTCTATTCACACTACTAAGTGAATGATGATCTCTAAATACCAGACATATATTATGTACAATTAACTTCCTAAATCTGTTAGGGTAACAAAACCTTGCCAGA
>VXBB01016052.1:33657-48616 GCA_013399915.1 Illadopsis cleaveri | reverse complement strand
AAAAAAAAAAAAAGGAAAGGGCACTCAAAGAAAGAAAAAAAGCAAAAGAAAGCTCAGTAATTTAAATTTGCTGTCAGTTCAGGCAGCATCGCTCTGTCCCGCCCCTCTTCCCACTGGGTTCTACTACCTGCAGGGCTGCAACTGACAGCTACTGTGCAAACAAAAAAAAAGGCAAAAAGCATGCTGGGACCATGCTGTCTGCTGTCTGAGTCTCTCTCCACTTCTGATGACTGAAAATCATTAGTGAAAAGGTTCTGTTGTTGTTTGCTGAGATTTTTAAGTTAGGTTCTTCGCATGAAATTTAATTTATTTTTAATTGATGCGATGTGGCACGTGACAGAAGCTGGTGGTTGTGTTTCTCAGCTCTCCTCAGAATGAAAACTAACCTGAACAGATTGATTTTAATAGTATGGTATATGGAGAATATACACAGACATTTACTGTGTTGCATTTTGCAGGGATGCAGTCAACCCTCCCAGTTACACCTTGCACAAAAATTCTTATTTGAATGGAAAGTCAGGAAAATACTTCAACAGAAGGCAGTTAAAACTCTGGCACTCAAAAACGTTGCCAGCATTGCTTTTGCTCTGCTTTTAAGTTTTCTTTCTAAACTTTTTCAAATCATTTTTGTGAACAAAAAAGTAAGAGAAGTCAGAGGCATAATGAGCAACCAGCACAACACTTGTGTGAAAAGGATGAACTAATAATCCCAGTACATAAAAAGCTGCCTTTAACCAGATGTTTGAAAGCATTTTTGACAGTCTGTGCTCCTGACTATTAGCAGACTGCATACATCATATGAGTGTGAACCATCTGATGAAAACTAACAAGAAAAGCAAGTGCAAAAGCTATAAATGCAATTCTTAACAGCTATTTTAATTGTTGTTAACAGGCTTGTAGTAACAGGGCTAAAATAGTCCCCTCAAAACAAAGACAAGCATAATATATAACTTCTAAATATAAATGTATTCACCAAAATACGGTTCCTGCCTAATTTTAAAATAAAATTAAAAGAGTGAAATGATGCTTTAAAATACTTTAATAGTAATTGCTAGGATTACACCACAGTAAATACGCAACATTTGTATTCAGTTATTGCTCTACTTATGTGTGTAACCATCAAATAAAAAAGCTGAAATGTTTAAACTTAATTGAATTAATCTCAGTTTTTACTCAAAGTTTGCACTGGAAGATGTACATGCATGCTGAAAATACCTACCATAGACAATTGGCTCCTAAATAGATTTTTAAAAACCCTGCAGAAACATCTCCCTGCAGCCTTTACTAGTCAAAGTAGATCCCATAATGTGATTCCTACAACCAGGAGTTACACAACAGGCCTCAAGGTGCAGGGTCTGCCCTACAGCCTTCTAAGGCTCCTGCTCATGAACATCCAGCCACGATAAACAGGTACCACAGCTGAATTTAAAGTTGTTTTTCTTCTCTTTTAAAAATCTCCAGACTATTTTAACAGGGGATGACCTGAAGCCATTTTCACTCTTGGCAGAAATCTCCCACCATTCCAGACACGAGGAATAAATTGTCATGGCCAAGAACCATCTATTTGCAAAGTTCACCAAGATCTTGTAGCAGACTTGGGCTGTCTGCAAAAACTTTTGCCCTCCCCTGTGGATTCAGTACCAGCACAGAGGAAAAAAGACTGCGTAGAGGGTTATCTTCAAATTTCAATTAAAATACATAAGGACAGTGAATGTAATTCAGAAGAGGGGCAACAGTAGATTGTCCAAGTAGTAAGAGCAAAAATGATGTTTTTTTCCACTATAATTTATTCTCCTTTGCACTTGTGTGGGTTTAAGACCTATTTCTGTGCTTGTAAACTACGTTAGTATAAGTTTTCATGCAAGTTCAGTGTCTCCTACCTCCCTGTCCTTTGTTTCAGCCGCAAAGCATTCCTTCTTTTTGTTCCTTGTTAAGAAATAAAAATGGCAAAAGGTTAAAAAAACAAGTGCTCTTGATGATTTGACAGCATTTAATCCTTATTTTGGTGTCTTCATGCACATGTACACACACACATGATCAATTTCAAAATTCTATTAAATCCAACTAACTTATTCTCCTTCTATATCTCCCTGCAAAAGTCAAGGGAGAACTGTTTTTAATGCACTTGGCATTTTAAGCAAAGCACTCAGACCTTCAAAAGAGAAATAACTGAACTTCGCCTTTAAAGGAATACAGTAGTGCACTAAATAACAAAAACCAAAAAAGCTGGATTTAGAAAGGGGATGCCTTCAAGGCAGAAATTTGACTAATTGGTTGAGAAAACTCACAAAAACTCTTAAATTCAAACATTTGTAGAAACACCTCACTTACAATATTAAGTTGAAATAAAAAATAGTGGTAAAATAAGCCATTAAAATCAACCTTTTCTTCTGTAATGTAAGACATGAGAAAACACAGGAACAAATGCTGAGGTATTTAGAAGTTGGTGGAAGTTTTATTCATTTTAGGGTTTTAGTAACGCTGTATGTTAAAATTAACCATTCAATGTCTCTGTTAATATCTCATTTTGTTAAAGGGTCCTAGGCTTTGGACTGTAGAAGTGTATTAAGTATATGCAGAAAAACAGACACCCAGAGGGCACAGTTCGTAGAAGCTGGAATAGTTTTTGTTGGAATGGAAAAGATTTTTTTTTTTTACTTTGTGGTTCCATAGTCAGTTTTTAACGAATCAGTCATGTTAGAGAAGCAGTAATTAACAGAGGTTTCCTGCTATATAATACAATGGAAAGTATCTAATTAACCTTTGTATCCTCTACAAAATGCCATCAAATGAAGCATTTTCAGGTGTTGCTTTAGTAAGGAACATTTTTGCCTTTAACTTCAGTAGAGTTATTGATAGTTTCTTTTGTTTCTTTGTTGTTGTTGTTGTTTGTCTGTTGTTTTTTCCCACAAGTTTTGATGTCATTGATCATCAAAGATTATCTCCTAAAAAACACAGAAACCATTTTGTAAATTTCAATTATTTTAAAAAACCAACAGCCAGAACCAAACAATCCACCAAACCTTTATACTCCTTTTTGCACTATGGCTAAAAGAACTCTGCTATACTGTGATGGGAAAAGGGTTGAGGAAGAGGTTTTAGTATGAGAATCGTTCTAGTATTAAAAACAAGACTTGTAAATTAAAAATACCAAATGAGACCAAAAAGATCCCTTTCCTTCTCTAGTAAAGTCTTTGTAGCCAGATCTATGCAAGTAGCCTCACTTAAATAAATAAACCCCTGTGTCTTCCTGTTCACTCAGCTCTACTAAAACCCTTCACCTCTGTAAAGGGAATTTTGAGAAGGTGTGAATTACACAGCCGAGAGAGATAAATGTAATTTTGTGTAAACTCCTTTGTTGGAGGGAGACTTGGGAATAAACATGGGCCATACAGCCAGCTATGACTTTCAGCTTGGGTTAGCTGCACATCTTAAGATTTACAACCAGTATTAATTATGTCAAAGCAATGCCCAGCCTCCACTGGCTTCACGTACCGTATTGCTTTGTGTACAAGCTAAACCCTCTTTTACACTAATTGCTTTCTCCTGCAGCTTTAAATTGAGGGTGGTTTTCCCATACATTTAATTGCTTTCCTTTGCAGCTCTCAAGGAAAAGGTAGTTGAAGGTGGCTTCTAAACAAAGATATACTGTAATTAAAAGCTCTTTTAAAGAGAGCTTTTTCTGTACAGCACCTGCTGTTAATGGAGTACATTGTGTACAGTTCTGTGGGGTATTTGAATGCAGTGAATTATTTCAGAAGTAGTGTGTTGTTGGAGGATTTCTACATCTGATGTGGTGACCTACATATGTTAATCACCGATGCTGGAGAAAGGAAAAAAAAGGAGACTTCTCCCTTCCCCAGACAAATCCAGCCCATAAAAATGGTTTGGTAAAGTGGAAACTACAGTTTTAAACTTTTGATTGCCTTGTGGATAACAATCACTCAATTTCATTTTTTTTTCCCAGCTGAAAAAACCAACTTGCTACAATTTCCATTAAAAGATCATGATTTTATACCACATAGTTTTGCGTACCAAAATTTCTTCTCCAGGAAGAAAAGATTCTGCAGTTTATGTGATTTAATAAATGACAGTTACACATCTTAGTCCTTCCCTGTTGCCTTGCCTTGGGTTGAATCCATTTTTCATACCTGTGTTTCTGTCCCCTCGGTACATCCTGTTGTCTTGCAATCAATGGCAGCTGACTTAAAAAAGAAATCTCTACAGAGTTTAATGCTTTGATAAATTAATCCATCCTTGTGTGTTAGCCTTCCAAATGTTCATTTCTTTAGAATAGTTTGTGGTGTGAAAGTAAAGCCCTAAGACATGAAAGACAGACAGATGCTGTGTATAAATTCCTGCTCTTTTCACAGAAGAAATAATGTGGAAAATAAGGGTGCCAACTTATTCATAATGTGTTTTGGGGTTTGCTTTGATGTTTGGTTTCTTTCAATGGGTGGTAACTGATGATTCAATGGAAATAATAGCTAAGCAGAGAAAGAAAATTGCTCAGCAATTTAGTAATGTTGCAATAACAGCCTTGGCTCTAAGGTGAAAGGGGATGTTTTCCACGGTGGTGTAAATAGGAAAAGGAGAAGAGATAACCACACTCTCATTACCAACATTAAGTTCAGGTGTTCATAACAGACTCTTGTATTTTCTTCTTTACAGCCTCTGAGCAGAAAGGGACTCATTAAATGGCTCAGGAGTTATTTGGATATTTCTCACTGCTATAGACTGGATAAAAATAATGGGAAAGGCATATGCTAGGGCCATACTGAGGTGGTCAACACCAAAACTTTACAGGAGCTGCTTGCCTTGTGTTACAGGAAATGCCACGATAAATCAGACAGCAATGGCCCTAAATATTTTAACCGAGATCACCACAAATGCATATCTTATTTTTTTTTCTGAAAACTATCTCCTTATACCTCCAGCATGCTCTCCCCAAAAGAACAGCTTCCAGACTCATTCAAGTGTATTTTCACTATAGACACTGATAAATAATTCATTCTTGCACCAGCACTGACCCATTGTTATTTACTGAGACTGCATAAAATGGTTCCCAATGTTCAGAGCCCGATGCCTTCTGATGCCAATCTGTCTATAGCTCCTCCAACTGAAAGAATTTGTCAGTTCAGCCACTACACGTTGCCTAAATACACTTTTCTCCAAGGTTCAAGCAACCTGTTAACAAAGCAGTTGCACCTGCTTTAACCACACCTTTACTAGGCTGTAATCTTGGGGCCTTAAACCCTTTAGGATTATGAAGCTTATTCCCTGGCAAGCATCACTCCATCCTCTCAGACGCTAAATTAATGTCCAAGGATGTGATCACTTTGATGGGACCAGCTGTTTCTTCTGCTGCCAAAACACTCCAAACAGCTTTGACAGCTTCCCTAAATGTGCTCAGCAAATCCTGACGTGTGCCTTAGGAGTGCCTGCCCTGCTGAATGGCACCCGCGAGTGCAGGGCTGACCCTCACACCTGACTTGTGTGTCTGCACCTTATTGAAAGGATCTGGGAGCAATCCAAAGGGAATTTGGGAAGTGGAAGTTTTCAGCTCCTGAATGAACACTTTTTAGCTTTTGAGCTCAAAACTTAAGAGGTGAGAAATAGGCAAATATGCAGACAAAGACGAGATTTGGTATTTGTTGAGCCTGCCTGTAAAATCTTCTTTATCTTTCGCAATCTTTACAAGAGGATCAAGGAATATCAGACCAGTCAAAGAGGTATTATTTGCAGGGCTAGGAACAGTGCTTGTCAAAGTTTCATGATGTTTCCTTTTATATAGCCCTGTTTTCAGCTGCTTATGACTTTTTATCACACTACATTCCGGGATTAAATTTTTCTCTGCTTTGAGTCTGCCTTTGATTGCTGGAAATCTTCAGTCAAATCAGCCCAATTTTAGTGGAGAACCAGGCCAGGGCAAAAGCATCCTGAGATGACAGTTGCATTTTCTTTCAGGAGGTCTGTAAAGATTATGTTTCTGACAAGATTCAAGCAGGGACTTGAAATTTGTCTGTGGGGTCACAGTTATGTCAGGGACAACAAAAAAAATTACATCCCTAAAATTATAAATGAGGCCTCTTCTGAAGAAGATAGCAACAGGACAGACAAGTTTTATCCCACATGGTTTAGGTGATGGTGCAGCATGACTGGAATCACTGGATGTCCCTTAATTTGGGCAGTTCAAGAAAGAAGGTTTAGGCCCAGAGAAGCTGTGGATGTCCCATCCCTGGAAGTGTTCAAGGCCAGGTTGGATAGGGCTTTAAGCAACCTGGACTAGTGGAAGGTGTCCCAGCCTGCAGCAGCAGGGTTGGAATTGGATGATCTTTAAGGTCACTTCCAATACAAACTGTTCTATGATTCTCTGATATGGATTTTTGCAATGCCCCTGGTCACTGCACTTCATTCACCACCGTGGATACAGCCATGAGCACTTAAACTGTTCTTAGAAAAGGGTCTGAAACTAAAACCAAGGGAAGCAAGGATGAAATGGAGGCAATGTATTAGGACAGCAAATCTGGAAGTGTATTCAGGTGGGCAGAAGGAGATAGGAGGAAAAAAAATGGAAAAAGGGAACTAAAACTGAGATGCTTCTGCAGAGGAGAATAGATTGGTTTTGTAGGACTTCTTGCCTGGAAGTAAGGCATGAGCACTCAGTCAGAGGGATTGGTTCAAACATGGATCTACACTGTCAGAAGCAGGCTGGATGGATAAAGAGAAGTTGTGCAATGAAGGACATGTGATTATGTAGCACTGGACACCACAGTTTTGGAGGAAGAAATGAATAACTACAGTGATCTTATCTGTAATTTCTCCTAACTTTTTGAGGTACTAGTTTCTATAAGCAGTTATGTTCTTGGACAGCATTTTTCTTTGCTAGGAACTTTACAGATCCCTGATGTTGTCCCTTGTTTGAGGTCCTTGGTGTCATTGAAAATATGAGTTAATTTTAATAAAAGAAAACATAATAATCATCCAAATCCCATTAAACTCTTAACTAGTTTCTGCTCCTGCTACTTAGTTGGCCCTCTGTGTCTCTTCTGACAGCAGAGCTTTGCCTTGAAGGGCAAAAACATTCCATCTGTTGAGCTCTGAGGGTGCAAATGCTCTTAAAAAGGAAAATATTTGTCTCTTTGGTGTGTATGAGAGGCTGGAAGACCCAGCGTTGCCTGCACTGGAAATGGATAATCTCCATCTCCCTCATGGCTAACTGTGCACAAATTGTGTCATCTCGTACACAAAGGGCAGATCCGATTGGGGCATATGTTATCATATAGCTGCAGTCACACAGAGGCCCTCAACATGAATGCCATTAAAATGTGAAATGCTCATAGATTATTTTAGGCTTCACAGAGAGCCGTAACAGCCACTGCAATAAATCAGAGCAGTTGCCAGGCACTTGTGTGTCAGTGCACCCTAGCTGTCACTTCACAGGCTGCAGTGTGTCTCTGCTGTGCTGCCGTGCCACCGGCACCTGCCCGGGCCGGAGCTCACACCTGTGCCTCCCTGCAGGAATTGTCTTCCAGAGGCGTTCCCGTGGTCTCCTGCTCAGGGCTCAGGAGACACACAGTGGGGCAAAATACGTGCCAAACCCCAAGTGTCTGTCTGAACAACTTGTGTTTTTAAATCTCTCAAGGTTCCAGCCTAACTCCCACCCCGGATCCCCTTCGCTGTCTGGTGAGGCAGAGGCAGAATGGGATTTTCCTGGTGGCGAGTGTGAGAACCAGAGATAAGTTTGTCTCATGCCTGTACCATCAGAAATCCCTGGCCCTTTTATGCAACGTTAAATGACCATTTGCCATGAAGCAGAAAGAACAAAGACCTTCAGCACAGAAGGTGCACATTTCCAGGTACAACTGCACTACTGGTCTATGGTTCATTTTTTTTGTTACCTGTGCAAGATTAGGGATTTCTATGTTGCATTTACCATAGGTAATGAAGCACAGAGATTTGAGTTTTAACCAAACCTCCTTTGGTTTTAAAAGCAGCAAGTGATTTTTGTTTTAACTGTATTTATTTTGAATAACAATTCGTAATAACAATTGAACAATTGTTGAGTTTAGATAATTCAATTAGTAATTACAGCACTGAGGATAGATGTTTTTTAAGATTTGGCCTTACAAATGAAAGTGAGTAATCGTTCTTAAGTGCTGTACATAAAAAAGAATTCTCTCACTGAAATGCTAGAACCTGGATTTGCCAGAGGAGAAAAAACTAGTAGGTAAATTAGGTATAAATTTTGATCAATCTGAAAATTTTTATTTACTGGGAAAGTCTTCTAGACTGTGAAATATTTAATCAATTCAGAATTAAGATAATTTGAAGACAAATATCACTTGTGTAACTAAACAAAATAATATATAAAAGTAAAAAATGCAACATCACTATGTATATAATATTTCATTATATAAAATCTCTTTTGGATGCAGAAGGTTTCACACATTGACAGCAGTTTTTGTGAATGTGTAGTACTATGTCCATGTTACCAATATGTAAGGACAGTCTTAAAGATATTTAATAACTTTTCTATAGAGGCAAAGAAAGCCAGGGACAGGAAAAAGGATGGATCTTTGAACACAAAGCACATTTCCTTGGAATGCACTGCTACTGTTTTGTTTCCAAAGCTGTACAGGTGGAGCTGTAAATAACAAAGTCATCAACTAGGGCTGATCTTCAGTCATATGCAGTGATCATTAATATTAATTAGACTAATGTGACTTGACCAAAAATCTCCCCATCTATGAAAACATTGGAGGGATCCCCTTCAGGAGACTGGATGAGTTTGAAACAAAACTTTCCTAGAAATCATGTTTTATCTAATGTGAAAACTCAATTCAGTAGGAAATAGCACAAGAGACAAGTAAGGAAGATTTGCTGTACTATGTAGTTTTCTTTCCAATTTTACCAAAGTTTATTACTGCACAGCCCTAAAATTGCCTGCTCCTTCCTTCAAATGCCTGAAGTGCTAAAGATAATGTTTTCTCTACATGTGGTTGCTACGCTGACTACTAGATCTTGATTCTGATCTCTCAAAATTCATCTTATTCTCTTTAGCCAACTACAATGGAAGTATTAGTAAAAGAGGAAAATACTTGTTTCTGGAGGGATGTGCCCACTTTTATATCACTTATTCAAGCTCTCTTTTACAAGACTTATTCAACAACTTCTTTATTGGGTCCTCAGAAAACAATTATCCCTGAAGGGCATGGAAAAAAAAAAAAATCTTCTCTCCTTGTACTTTGCCCTCTGGTACTGACTTGCTTTCATTTAGAGATGCTCTGCCAGATATTGCCACACACAAAACTCCAGCGTTTCATCTTGTTCCATGACACTCGTGAATTTTGCCTAAGTCTTCAGCTCAACAGTATTTTTTTCTTTCTGCTTCACACTGCAAATTTATCTCAAACATAAAAGTTTTCTTTCACCTCAGATCTCTTTCAATAACTCTGCATCTCAGGCTCCTCTTTTTTACCTTCCTCCCTTTGCTACTCACCATTAATTATTTTTTCTCTGGTGGGATTAGCTTGCAATTTTCTAGTCTAAACACAATTTTGCTTTAAGCCCAGATTCCTAACCTATTCAGGTCCTCTTGCATTATTTCACTGGGGTTGATAACCTTTACTGATTCTAGTACCATCTGCAACTTTCATTAGTATTCTGTTAGCTCCTTTCCCCTGGACCAAAATGAAGACATTAAGGCCTGACCTGACTCCTGCAGTATCTGCTAGATACCTCCCAGCAACTTTCAACTTTGTTTTGCACTACCCATCATTTGGAACCTGGTAGACAGATTTCAGTGTAAGTGACAAGAAAAAAGATGAGTGGGTGGAGAAGCAGTGAAGGTCTTGACTCCGTGTAAGCCCTGCCCAGCAATAACAGATATCCTGAATTTCCAGCACAAATCCAAATCATATCCCCATACCAGCTACTATGAAGTAAGTAATTCTACCTCAGCCAAGCTCAGCACAGTTCTTATCAAATTCCTGTGAAATGTCATACACTCCTGCTTATTCACAGTATCTGTAAATATTTTTTAGTAGATAACAATAGTTGAAGGTTCATTTGCCTTTTTCTGTTGTAGAATGAGGTCTGGGA
Organism: Illadopsis cleaveri; assembly: GCA_013399915.1. Lineage (NCBI taxonomy): Eukaryota > Metazoa > Chordata > Aves > Passeriformes > Timaliidae > Illadopsis > Illadopsis cleaveri. The sequence goes on along the minus strand of VXBB01016052.1, from coordinate 38,512 downwards.
GTACCTGGACCTCTGTCTTTGAAAGAACTTCAGTTAGAAGGGGGTTGCTGAATGCTTCTTGAGGAGCTGGACCTTCTTCCAGGAGGCTGGGTGAGAAGTTGCCAGTGGTCCATGTTCTGTTGCCCTTTGCCTACACATGCCAAGTCTTGATTGCCCTGACAGGAGAAGGAGTGAGGCAGGTAGGGACCAACTGAACTATGGTGCACTGTAATGTGAAATCCTCAAAGGAATCACCAAAATTTCCAGAAGTCTTTTCAGTGGTCCTGTGCTCCCGTGGATCTGTTCATTCCCCCAAATTACTGGGAGGCCCAATTCTTCCATTTTAGGAAGTTTGTAGATGCTCACACACATGGACCAAGGGTATACACCCATTTCCCTTATATTAGAGACTAATCCCAGGCAAAATGGACTACCTACAGCTCTAGATCAGACCAGCACGTTCTGGAAGCTTGCTGCTGCTGAAGGTTACCTTCTAGCTTTCCAGAAATCTCTTGCTTTTCAGCACACCCTCGTGTTGCACTTTCAAGACACTGCAGCAAGATGGAATGGCTCAGGGATGCTTTCAGTTCATGTGCCCCACATAGAAAACTACTTTGGAAATGGTACAAAGCCATCTGTGTTGGCTTGTGCTGGAATGTTCAGATTTCTGTCATGTAGAAGATGAATGTTTAGCCTCAGTCTTTACCACAGCCTAGTCTGGCTTAACTTTTTTCGATGTTTAAGTCAGTGTGAAACAAGAAGTTTCCCTCTCAAAACAGAGCTTTGATCTGAAAGGTTGTTTAGGTGCTCTAGTTGGATATAGGGAGGGTTAATAGACCATGGCACCAGCCTCCTGCTGAGAACTCCTCTTCATGCTTCCCATAATACCAGACCAGGTGGACCATGCTGCTGATTCCCTCAAGAACAGATTTAGTGGAAGGGAGATAATAAATGCTAAACCCATCATCTAATGGATGTTATCTCACTGATCCCTGTGCAGGAATACAGGTTTAGAATCACTGTGGCATCAACTTCAGCCTTGCTATTTGTAAAAAGTCAGAGTGCAGGTGGCTCTTGCAGAGATGCAGAAAGCAGTTAATCTACTTAGAAAGTTCCCTGTGTTACTGACTGCTTGGCTAATAGTCAGGGTTACTTTTTAATGTCACATTGGGATGTGTATCTGGTGGCTGTACAGACTAAAGAAATAGAGAAGGTTCTACATGGCTGTAGGTGTTGCAGTAGGAGAAGTTTTTTCTCCTGTCTCATGCAGGGACACCACTGATCCATGGCTTGACTTGATGGACCTGTGAGGCACCTGCTCACTAAACCACCTGGAGAAATTCAGTGCCCTGGTGTCCCAAACGTGGGTCTCTGTGTTTCAGAGCCATTCTGGATAACTGAGGGAACTGTCTTTGCAGCTAGAGCAGCCTTGGGAGGTTTCTAGGTGACCCAAGGCTGTAAGTGTGGAGCTGCTGTTCTCTGAGTGCTGGCTGAGGAAAGAGCAAGTTCACTGCTCACAGCCTCTGTGAGTGAGGGGAGCAATGGTGCTCCTCCTAGAAAATGGAAAGATTTTCATATATGTGTCAGAAATATTGTATCAGATACACAATGAAGGACATCCTTTCTCCTACTCAGAACAGACTCACATCCTAAATCTCACCTCTCCCCTTTCAAAGGAGAAAGTCAGAAGGAATTTCCCTACTCATACTATGAATTTCATACTAGGCACTCTTGCTGTTTCCCTGGCTGTAAGAGTAAAGGCTTGTAGGATATGCCTGTCTTGGGTTGACCCCTTTAGAGACTGTCATCCAAAAGGAAGTCCAATCAAGACTTACACTCATAGCTTAGAGAATTTGTACCAAGGGGAAAACTCAAACACACCCAACTGAAAAAAACCTCTCTGCAATGTTAACTAACAATAGCTTTGACTGATCTCTCTCAGAAGAGTATAGAATTGCTACCTATACTACCAGTAGTTTTACAAATTTTAATTAGAAAAAGGTGGTGAAGTCCACAAGCAAAATTTCCTTAAATAATGAGAGATTTGTTTAAAACATAACTTATTAAAAGGTGGGCTGAACTATCTGTCATTAATATACCTGTTAACTTATTTATTAATTTACCTATTTTCTAAATTAAATTAAAATACTTTCACAATTTCCACTTTTAAATTACTCACTTTAAAAACTCACTTTGACTTATTTCTGTATGTATAACTAAGTCCCTTCTGAAGACTCAAGGATACTGAGAACACAAGTGACACGTTTTAGCAACAGATTCTTCACCAGCAAAAAAGCAATACAAGAGTCTGTGGTAAGAGTAGCTTGGTTGGTGCAGGACTAGAGGAAGGACACAACAATCATCTGGCTGGACCGTCTTCCCCATGAGGAAAAGCTGAAAAAGCTGGGGTTGTTCAGCCTGGAGAAGAGAAAGTTCCAGAAGACTTTGTTGCAGCCTTTCAGCACTTCATGGGGGCTTGTAAGGGAGATGGTGACAAACCTTTTAGCAAGGACAAGGGATAATGTAGTGGAAAGACAAGGGAAAATGGCATTAAACTAAAAGAGGGTAGATTCAAACTAGACATAAGGAAGAAAGAGTTTACAATGAGGGTGATAACACAGGGACAGAGAAGCTTGGAGGTGTCCAAGGCCAGGTTGGACAGAGCTCTGAGCAACCTGGGATGGTGGAAGGTGTCCCTTTAATGGTCACTTCCAACCCAAAGTATTCTGTGATTCTATGATAATATAGTCCATTACTTCAAAAATTGAGCTCTGACAGTAATGTTGGAGTTTTCTTTTGTACATAATCAATTTGATCAGTTTCCAAAAATCCACAGTTTTAAGAGACTCTACTAGCTCTTTTCCCAGGAATCTATCCCTGAACATGCCAAAGCTAAATTGATCACCATTGTAACCCAGTGTGACTGGGAGCATTACACTGGAGGGAGATCAGGGTCCTGTGCATTTAACAGCATTTCAAAAAACTACACTTTGGAGGGGCTGCCCTGGGGTTTTTTCATGTCAGAATTTCTTTTCTTTTTTAATTCTCTCTCTGCTTTACATTGTGGGAATGATGAGGAAATTGCTTCTGTGCTATTATGCAAAACCTTATTTGTCAATCTCTTCAAAAAATCAGGAAATATTTGAGAAAGCTGGGGAGGAAGTTCATACCAGCTTTAGCTAATCTGCAGAAAATCCGGCCTACATGACTCCCATGTCACTGCTGCTCCTTTCATCTATTCTTTATAAGGAATCTATTGAACTTTAATTAATATGAAAAATTCAGGTTTTCATCTGATTTAAATGTGACTGACTTCATGCTGCTACTAAAAGTGGAACGAAGTCCAAGTGTGGTGAAAACAATGCTGAATATCTGGATTCAAGAGAGAATCTCGGAGCCCACAGAAAGTGTAATCTTACAGATCTGTAATGCTGTGTAACAGATAAGTAGAGGAATGCCAGAAAGTCATTTATATAGATCTCTGTGATAAGGATAAGAGAGTGACACATGAAATATCTCTATTATCCTTAGCCTGGAAAGTTTTCTGAAAGTTAATCTCACTCTTTCTAGTCAGGTTGCAGCTTGTTGGAGGCCAGGATATGAATTAATGCTGTCTGAGTTCAAAATAGAGAAGAGACATTCCATGGAATAAAATGAAATACTTCTATCCTCTTTTGAGGATGAGCAGCATGGGGACTCTTTAGGGTCTGAGATGCAGGAAGAATAAAATGCTGGTGCCTGGTTTCAAAGTGCTGCAGAATCTATATTTTGATTTAACTCGTTTGCAAAGCAAACCCCAAAATCTGGACTTAGATGCATAAGCCATGTAACAATCAGGCTGATCCACAGGAAAATACTGAACAATGGAATGATCTCTTTAGAAATTAGATATTTTAATCAGGACTGCAGTCATTTGTCTGTGTCTCCACAGAGATCCTGCATGAAAATCAGAACTGATAAGTGCTGTCCTGGGTTTTTTTCCTCCAGATGGATAAGCACCTCAGATTTTATTCCCTCTCCAATCTGTATAGATTTGAATCATCATTTAAAAGTGATGTCTTTCAAAAATGTTCAGCAATGGAAAAACACTCCCAAAACTCTCTCATGATGATGACATCTCCAAGTGAGATTCAATCTGAGACTGTGGAACTTAGGAGGGACAGCTCCCCCAGCTTACACACCCCACCTCACAGGAAGTCCTGGCTACTATGGAGACACAACTGGAGTGTTGCTAATTTGAATACACCTACCCAGGAAAGGCACCCACCTCCAGATTGCAGTGGAGAGAGAAACACGTGCATCAAAAGGCAGAATTACTTGCTTGCATACCTGTTGGTTTCTTCCTGTATTAAGTTCCACATATCTGTTTCTACAAGGCTAGCTGCTGTTATGGTTGGCTGAAGCCAGGGTGAAATGTGTGGAAAAATAAGTGTGAAAGCAATAAATAAAGACTGGTGCTTAAAGTGAGTAACTGAAATCTACCTCTAAGCATTCTTTGAACTCCACAGGTGTGTATAATTTTGGTGGGAAGGGAGTAGTGCTAAGATCAGATGAACTGAAACCTCAAAATGTATTTCTCTCTCTTGATTGTGTGAACTTCTAGAGTGATTTACATGGTTTAGTGGTGGACTTGGCAGTGCTGGGTCAATCTTTGGACTTAATGACCTTAAGAGTTGTATCCAACCTAAAAAATTCTATTATTCTAATTGGTCTTGTGATATTACTGGTAGCTCCTGTAGCACTGTGATAGACCCGTCTGAAGCTGCAGGACCTGTTTCCTTGAAATATAGCAGGAAAATAAAAAAGGAAAAAAAAGTTTATTTCCTTGATCTTCTTGGTAAATTCTTCAGTCATATTGGGGAGTAGTGGTGGTCAC
>VXBB01016052.1:9836-32697 GCA_013399915.1 Illadopsis cleaveri | reverse complement strand
GGGTGCACCATTAATATTTTCTAGGCAAACAATATCACTTCAGTGGGGTCTGAGCATATTTTAAACAAAATACTTTTAGTATCTGCAAAGTGCTTTTTTTGAGCTTTACAGATTGAAACAAGGCTGAAACCTTCTCCCAGAGCCCTCAGATTTCTGCAGGGAGCGAAAGGTTAACAACGCTCATGTACATCTAATACGCTTTAGATGTATTAGCTTTAGTCCAGTATCATGGACTCAGCAGTTCCTCCTGTGATTGCCCATTTGGAGCAAAATGTTGTGAGGCATTGGCCTTCCTTTCTGTAGCAAAATCAGTGCTGAAGCTCCCTCATATTTGAACTTGAGATGAGTTTGACCAAGAATTCTAAAAAAAATCATCTCATGCTGAATTAAAAATACAGGAATATATATATATATATATTATAATTCCAGCACCTTGATACAGGATGGCAAGTAGAATAGTGAAAACCTTGGTGTGTTATTGAGCAATTTCAGGAGAAGTTTTCTGCACACAAAGGCCTTAAGTTTAAAAATTTAATAAGAAAATATCAGTGTCTCAGTGTTTACCACACTTGATTAATCCCTGCTATTTTTTTTTCAATTTTTTTTTACATGTTTTAAATGTTGTCCTGTGCATATTTTGAAATGTCTCATTATTTTGCAGCATTTGTGCCTCAAATTCCACCAATAGAGCAAGAACCATCATTAAAGTTCTTTCTCTCCAAAACCTGACATAAAAAACATGTGTTTACAGGGGTTCACTTGGTGGAAACAGGTTTGGAAGTTTTGACAGTTTTGTGTGGGTTTTTTTCCCCACAACAAAAAAAGGAAAATTTCGAGGCGGAGCTACTGACAAATTCATTTGCAATACTTATCATATACATTCCCAAAGCTGAGCAAAGCTATCATTTTGTTACTCTCAGGAAGGCATTGAAAAAAAATCTTTGAAACTATTATTGGAATTAAATAAGACATTCAGTCATAAATTATTTGTTTCAAATGCCCCACAAAAACTCTCAGCATAAAGTAAATCCAAATAAACATACAAACATCAAAGTCTTAACTAAGATCTCCCCTCTAAACCTTTTCATTGTGGATGGGAAATATCTATTTCGACTGGAACAATTTTAAAGGCTGTTGTGCAGAATCTTCTCTCTTATAGCGTCATGAAGAAAAATCTTTCTTTTCTACAACAGTTTAAACACAGTAGTATAAAATACTTTACAACCAATGGAAGTACATTGCATTTGACTAGACTAAAGAAAATCACTGTTCTACTTGAAACTGAAACCAAGCAGGAAAAATCAGACAAAGATCTTCTCACACAGGTGCTGCTTTTAGGTGATTTTTGTTGAATTAGGATTTTGTTCATGCTGCTTTTTTTATAAGAGGAGATGCAGNCCCACTTTAGGTATACAACACTAAACTAAACTTACAATGAAAACTGCTAAACAAAATCCTACAACCCCACACTCTATGGAAAAGCTCTCCTGGATAAATGGCCTATGGGTTGTCTGTGGTGTGTATCAGGTTTGGGTATAGAAAACTCAAAGGATAATCCAAAGGCATCCTGTGGATAATGTGAGGCAGATCCAGTTTTTCAGTGCACCACTATGTTCCTCCTGAAAAACAATGCAAAGTGAGATAAATGATCCTGTTAGTCCACTTCTAAAGACATAAAATTGCCCTTCTCTCTGTTTGGAAATTCAAGGAGCCTCAGGTCTCCTTAAAAATCACGGGTTATGTATGACAGACCCACACTGCAGGGAGGGTGGTGGTTAACTGGCAAGAGCACGATGCCTTCACATTTTATAAGAGCCATAGGTGGGAAATAAGTGCAAACTGAGGATTTTGAAAGTATTTGAGACAAAACTTCATTGCATTTGCATTGCATTGCATCTAGATATTGTCTTATTTCCATGCTCTGTGCTGCTGCTCATGCAGCACTCAGTACAGTGCCTCCAGTTTTGCCAAGAATGTGAAAAACTGTGTATGATTTTCTGGTGTCAGATTATTGTCCACCTCAGTGCTGTATAGAAGGGCTCTTGCCAAAGGTGATGCCCCACAGTAAGCAAAGAGAGATCTCAGCATAAATTCACAAGATGGTTTGGGAGGTACAATACTGCCTGCCAGACCAGCAGGAGAGCAAGGATTATAACCAGCAGCTCTGTTTCCCCACCTATGAGAGTATTTTATTTTTTTCCCTGAGTGTGTAACAGAATGAGATATCCAGCAAGTACAGCACAAGGCTGGCTCTTGTCTTGTCAAGTCCTTTAGCATTGTTTTTCTTATTTGACAGCTATGCCTACATACATTGCAAATGATGGATGCCCGTGAATGCTATGTTTTGTAAATTTATTTAATTCATCTCTCATTACTGAAAGCATAGTAGGGCCTCAGCAAAAACAAAACAGCTGCGGTCCTTGACTAAGCGACTTAAAGAGAAAGACGAAAGCTTTCAAGGCATGAAACATGTAAGAGAATTAATTGAAACAGGTGGTTGCAGCTAAATGGTACTGTTTAAACTTTAGCATTTCATGGATGAGTAGGAACCTTTACCTGACTACAGTTTTAGACATGCTTCAGAAGGCACAAGCAGGGGCTTTAGTTGTAAGTCTTTGCTGGAATTTAGAAACCTGTTCATACTCTGCTGATATTTGAGCTGGCAATAAAGGAAAGAGTCAGACCACATTCTTTAGAAATAGAAATTACACAAAACCTCCTTGCATTATATAATTGTGTTCAGTGCCATATACTTTAGCTAATTTATCTCTGTAGTTGTTCTGGATTTAGACTTTCTTCATCCATCTTGCTGCCTGAACAATGAGATATTTCCTTGCATGCTCTAAAGGCACACAGCAAGACCTGATTTTTGCTGTTTATAACAACAGGTTTGAAAATGGAGTTTAATAGATTTATGAATGGCATCATTTCACAGGGTCACCTAAATCCGTAAGGGACTATTTTCAATGATGAACTTTTCTGTTCTCTTTCTATTACTGCAAGGACAGTGCACAGGATACGGCTCCTGTTCATTTGGCTTCCAGCATCACTCAATGTCTGAGCACTTGAACAATCAGAAGGGACACATTAAACAAGTTGCACCTTATAAAGTCATCAATTATGATACATAAAGTAGATTTAAAAAAATAGTACAAGACAAGCTATTTAAAATGTTTAATGTTGTTGGTTACTGTGAGGTGTATCTTCCTTTTGTGTGTCTAACTTGATTTAGTAAGAGCAAATGTTTATTATTACAGGTCTCTGCAGGGCTGGAAAATTAAGAACAAGCAATCAAAACTAAATGGTCATTTTTATAGTCTTCCCTGGAGCTCCAGGCATCCATAGAATTGTAGAAGGGCTTGGGTTGGAAGGGACCTTAAAAATCCTCTAGTTCCATAGGGCAAACCCCCTTCCATGTGCAAGGACACTTTACACTAGACCAGGTTGTTCAGAGTCTCAGCCAATCTGGCCTTGAACATTTCCAGGGATGGGGCATCCACAAATTCTCTGGGCAACCTGTGCCAGGGCCTCACAACCCTTTGAGTTAAAAGTTTTCTCTTAATGTCCAATCTAAATATCTTCTAGTTTAAAACCATTGCCCCCGTCCTATCATTATCTGTCTTTGAAAAATAACAACTACTAAAGAGACACATCCAGTCCTGTAAATACAACTGTGTGTGGCAAACTATTAATGGCAACAAGCAGAGGAAAAAAAAAATATTCAACCTTAAATACCATCTTCCCAGCCAAGTCCCCCACCCTGGATGCCTTTGAGCAGAGATGAGCTTTGCAGCTGCCTCAGTTATCCCCAAGCTGGGGTGAAGGCTAGAGCTCAGGCACCAGGGGAGGTTCTCAGGCTGCAGAAGCTTGATCAGATCCCTCACTTCAGGTGGGGAGGAGCAGTGCTTGGGACTAGGCTTTAAAAGGTCAAGCCAACAGCGAAGGTTAAGTCCAGTGTCTTTCTGACAGCCTGAGAAGCAAAGCCTGTGTGAGCAGATAGGCCTTCAACATTCCCTGGAAAGCTGGCTCCTTAGCCGATATAAATCTGCAGAGTTGTGCTGATGTCAGTGGGGTTGTTTGTCAGCTGAGTGCTGCTCCCGTATGAGCAGCAAACTGCTTTGCTGGGCAGGAGGAAGAAAGAAGTTCACTGTCTGAATTGTGTGAAAAATCCACCAGGTTTAACCCCTTCCCACCAAAACCCAGAGGCAGTGGGATCAGGCTGAGCAAATCTCCAGCAAACAGAATGCTCACAGAGAGGCATTGAAAGGAGACAGAGATCCAAGACACAACGAGACTCTCACAGCTGTGCAAAACTTGAACAGGACCAGAGAGGAACTGGAAGCAGCTGTGAGGAGAGGCTGAAAAGGCTCCCTGGAAGATGTATGGATGTGTCAGCAGGCAGGATCAGGTAACAGATATGGTTTGCAAGGCGCTCTCTGTGATGCTAATCAGGCCCACACACACTTGGAGCAGCTGAGTGGGGCAGGAAACCCACTGTCACCCAAAAAGGAGCCGCTGCTGAGCAGAGGCTGCTGTGTCAGACAGGTGCTGAACAAGGAGACTTTGTGTGGTTTGCCAGCAGGCACAAGGAGAGGGTTTATCCTGGAATCACAGCACTCATTTGCAGGAGGGCGAAGTTCAAAGTCAGTTCCAACACTTCCTGAATTTTAAATACACCAACGTGGATCTTATGCTGTTTCAGCACCAATAATGATATAAGAATTATTTATAAGGTGACAGGATGGACAACGCAAAATCCAGCTGAGAACATAAACTAGGCCAAGGGTTTTGACTTTCTCAGTGGTCATACTGATAAATAACCCTTTATAAATAACTGAACCAGCAGCTGTCTTCCCAATTATTAATTGTCTCCTATACAGCTGATGGCCTTGCATAAGATCTTCTTTTCAAAGAGAATGCAAAATTCAATTGAAAGTGATCTTTTGGGTGCACTTAAGGTGTTCTTTCATGGTCTATAAGGTTGCTTTAATCCATTTGAGGAGCTGGCTAACTTTAAAAGTACTATTGAAGGAAGACTGACATATAATACAATGGTTCAATTCCAAAATTTTCTAATCCAGTCCAAACCTATTGTTACTAGACCTGCAAAAGGCAAATTAATTATAAAATGGAAATTAATCTAAGGAAAGAAAATGATACCTAATTTGGCTCTGTATTTTTTTAAGCTAATTCAGGAATGTGCTCCAAGCTTGTAAGAAAATACTCAAAATGCCATTTTAGAAAATGCCAACTGTGTGATTGAATAATGTGGAATGTGTTCATCATGCTTGTGCTCATGGAGACACCTAGAAAAAGCACATGCTCCCTATGTGCTGAACAAAACAGAAAACTTTTATTTTCTAAAAAAACTCTCAAGGTGCCCAATACACAATGTACATTACTGGCCCCATGAGACATAAAAGTGTAAGTTATCCCCAGAATTACACTCAGTAGCTCCAGCTGGTCTTATTCTGCCCTGAATACTCCCGTTCAAATATTTCACAGTGACAGCAACACAAAAAGTATTTTTGGAACTTGTCTTTTGTTATTTTAATAAAATACTCAGAACTACATTTGATTTTTTCTAAGAGATTTTCACTTCATTGATCTTCACCCAGAAACAAATGAAATTTACAAAATTAGGTAGCATAATTTTTTTAATCGGATACCACAAGATCATGCAGTGGTTCTAGAGCCCCACAAAACAACAAAATAAAAGATATATCTATTGTTTGCAAGGGAAGCTGGGTCATGCTCTTATCAATTACCATTTCCTGACAGTGCACTGTGACATAGATAAAGGTGGCCCAGTCCAGCAAAGTGCTTGTGAGACTGAATGCCAAGTGATTTTATTTTTGGTAGGTGGTTTTCCAATATGAATTGTCTGCTTTTGCTTTTGCCTGTGTGAGTTGTGTTCATGATTAAAGTAGAGAAGAACAAAACCAAACCAAACCAAAAAGAGAGATGGGTAGTGAAGATAGAGGACATAAAAATGTATAAGCTTGAGATCTTCCAAGGACTATAACACCACAAACCTATAGATAGTGACTCCTGTAGAAATAAGGTATCCATGAATCTTTAAAAACTTTTTTTTTTTTCTTTTTTGTTCTTTTTTTTTTTTCTTCTTGATGTTCTCAGTTTGGGAAACACCCAACACAGGGCACTTAGAAGTCAGAATTCAAAACTTTTCTTACATCGGCTGAGAAGACACCTGGGAGCTGGGGACTGAGATGCTGAAAATAAATTACAGCCTGTCTCCCCTAAGTGGTGGAGAGTCCCAAAGACTGCCCAGTCTCTCCTAGGAGATTTTTGATGGACTTCTGAGCTCTGTGCTAACACAAATTGTCACATCTGCTCATAATCCTAATTAATTCCAAGGGGGAATGGTTGGTTGTTGGTGAGATTAAGTCTTCCTCCTCAAATCCACCATGGATGAATTACATGCAAGAGAGAGTTCCCATCCTGATACCTCTATTTGAGTTGACACTGAACTGCTTCCTCAGGCAGGAATTCCTGGAATTAAGGTGTGATATGTGCATGCACCATCGCATTCATCCGCACAAATATGTGGTTACAACTTGCTTGACACCAACTTACGTTTCCAAGCTTTATGATTGCAAGCCCTCTTCAGGAATGAAGTTTTTTATGGTTATCCAGACTGCAGCATATGTTAACAAGAATATGAGGTAATAATTATAAAGCTTATTCCATCTTTATGTCTTTAGTTTCAAAGCAACAAAGAGATATGTGATTCAAAGTGCTGCGTTTAAATTAAAGTTGTTTGTTAGTATTCCTTGTACCTATTCCTTGTGCTTTCTTAATGCTGGAATTGTCACATTGCTGCAGTAATCAGGTTCATTAGTGTAGGATTCACTTTAATTAGGGTGAAATTCTTCTCGTGTGATATTGACTCTCTCCAAATTAGCACCACTCTTCGCGAGTTCCTTGGTGACCCCTGCTGTTGGTGGAGAGAGGCACCTCCAGGAGGTGCATCCCAGTGTCTTGGACAGTGATATGTTTCAAAGATAAATTCTCTGTGTTCTCTGAGCAGAATTAGAAGGTGTTAGAGGTGAGAGAATGTCTTTGCTTCCTCCAAGTAGGGGTCTCTGCACTATCTGATCTGTGATTTGTTTGGCCTTATAAAGGCCAAAAAAATCAAGTCCTTGCATCAAAGACCTTTTGAGTCAAAAGCTCTGTGCTTATGAGTCATTAGAGCCCTAGGATCAATGGCAAGTGTGGTTTTATAGAGAATAAGGTATCACAATAACCAGATTTAGGGCCCTATTCCTAAAATTAGGCATCCTGTTTTGAAAATGTTAGTTTTAACCTCTAGTTTCCAGTTTAATCACCTATTTAATACTTCCCATGCCTACGTCAAAGAAGTGCTGTGAGATTTAATTAATTTTTGTAAAGATCTTTGAGATCTTCAGATAAGAGGTACTATACTATATAAGTGCCAAGTATTACTACATAACTGAAGAGACTTATCATAGAAAAGGTTAAGGTCAATTAACATTTTCTTGCCATTTATGCATATATTTTCAGATCACAAAAAGAAACTGGTGTCAATTTAGTTAATTTCACTTGTATTCATTTTCAAATGAGTTATTTATAATTGATACAAGTTGAACACTCAGGGATCATCAAAATGGCAATAAATTATACCCTTCTTATAAGTTTCTAACACCCTATGGTTTTAGACTGGTTTGTTTTAATTGAAATGTGAGTGTTTCAATTAGACATTATAATTTAAAAGTTTCACGATCAAATTATGCATCTTTTAAAAAATGGCTCAGGCAAGCACCAAAAAACCCAACACAAAAGCTCTCTATGAATCCTTGGAAAAGTCTGTACAGGCAATGCTTCTCTGGAGTTTTGAGTATCAAATCTGCAGTTTAATTGAAGCAGCAAAAAGGTTCGCTTTTTTTGCATAAAAATTGTTGCTTTACTAGATATCTAAACCAAGAGACATTTAATTGATGAAATTTAAAGTAATCTCTTCTGAAAATCATGTCTAAATACTTTCTTAAGCACACAAATGTTCTCACATGCATTACTGCAATCTTAAGGGACTCACAGTAAAATTTTTAGGGAATGTCAGGACCCTCAAATACTCAAAAAAATTGTCAGAAGTTGGGTAATTTTTAGAGAAAAAAGCTGTGAGATTCAAGCTGAGAGACATCTACATCAAACTAACTACACTGTAAATCCCTTCCATTACACATGGAATGTTACAATTCTCTAATTAAAACTATTACATCTTGCCATCATATTGCAGTTAAGATCTTACTTTACAGTCTGGCTATTAAGGCTGCTTGAGTTGAAAAATAGAAAAAAAAAAGATAAAGCTTAGTCAAGAACATTTTCATAAATAAACAATAAACACAGTTAATCACTGTGCTGCTTCTAGAGGGATCATGTTATTGGACTATTCAATAAGCCAGGTGTTTTTCAAAAATACTTTTGAATCCTGAAAGTATTGAGCATAAATGTTTAAACAGATATATATTTGCTGTTCTCTAATTTAGTACTATACTATTCATTCACTCCATTTGCAAAAATGTTTTGGGAAACTCTCATATGTATTAGGTGACTAGTCACACCTGGATTTTCTTTAAATCATTCTCTTTCTTCTTTAATTGTATTATAATCCCAGAGGGTGCAAATATTAGTTTTGTTACTGATTTTGTGAGAGCAGGTGCTAATATTTCCATTTGAAAAATGAGAGATGTTGTGATTTACTCATGCAACTCACAGAACCACAGAATCACAACCTAAGCTGGGTTGGAAGGGCCCCACAAAGATCCCTGAGTTCTGCACAGGACACCCCAAGAGTGACACCTGTGAGTGTTGTTCAAACACTTCTTGAACTCTACCAGGCTCAGTGCTGTGACAACTGCCCTGGAGAGCCTGTTCCAGTGCCCAACCACCCTCTGGGTGAAAAACCTTTTCCTATTATCCATCCTAAAACTCCCTTGACACAACTTCAGGCCATTCCCTTGGGCCCTTTCCTTGATCACCAGAGAGTAGAGATCAGTGTCTGCCGCTCCTCTTCCCCACACAAGAAAGTTGTAAGTTGCAATGAGGTCTCCCTTCAGTCCCCTTTATTCCAGGCTGGACAGGTCAAGTGCCCTCAGCCCCTCCTCCTTTGGCTTGTCCTCAATGCTCTTCACCATCTTTGGTGCCCTCCTTTGGCTGCTCTCTGATGGTTTAATAGCTGTCTTTTATTGTGGTGACCAGAACTGCACACAGGACTCGAGGTGAGGCCTCCCCAGCACAGAGTAGGGTGGGAGAGTAGAGCTAAGGCTTGAGCAAGTGGGGTTTACTCACAGAGTAGAGGAGCTAGAAAATAAAAATGTCTTTAAATATCTTTACAAAGCTGAGGAGGAATTTCAAGAACTATGAGATAAATCATAAGTAGAAGGAAAAGTCATTTGGTCCTGTAAAATGCTGAGATTCCCATATCTTCATTAGTCTCACTGGAGAAAAAAATGTTAAGTGGACCTTCAAATAAAAAGCTTGGATTTTATATATTATTACTTACTCAGCTGTGGAATAATTGATGTAATAAATAAAGTTAAAATTACCTGTATAATAATTCCTTAATGTTGTTCTTTTGCTGACAGCATGCAGATGGAGGCAGGTAAAACCTTCAGCTCATGCACACTCTGTACATCAGGAAATATTTTATTGTGCCTAAATTGAACCTGACTGCAATTTGTTTGACTACCACAAAGACCTCTATGCTTGACATGAAGACACCAGGAGACACAGGAACCAACACTTCCACTGGTAATTTGTTCCACTGTTTAATCCCTTTCTCTGTTTACAGTAGGTACCCACTTTGCACTTTGAATTTGGCTTGGTTCAAAATTGCTCTGTTACAGCTCTCTCTGCTAGATGAAATAGACATTTAAAACCTCTGGTTTCCTGCTCCTGGATGTACTTATCACATCACCTCTCAACCTCCCTGCAAGTCCGGGCTGTGCATGTGGAGTGGCTGCAAGGGAAGAGCATGGAGTTAATGGAGAGTGGACAGCCATTCTCAAATGAACCTGGGAAGCTGTCTTAGGAAAAAAGCTATCTCACCTCTACAAGAAATTACCTTCAATGGGAAACCAAGTCATATTGTGCTGCGGAAAGCAGATTTCCCTGGGTTTGAGGAGTTGTGTCCTGCAGCCACAGCCTTTTTCTCAGGGCAAGAAAATTCATATAGGATGCATACATGTGTGGACTTAAACAAAAGAAATCCTGTAACCCCTCTAATTAGGGAAATGAAAGCTGTTGCTTTCTAATATTTAAATAATTTTTGTAGATTCACCTCCTAAAAAAAAAAAAAAAGGCAATATACATCCAACAAAAGCAAGCAAGATTATTTGGTTACTAATGCCACATAAATATTTAGTATCAATATTTTGCTTCTTCTCAAAGATTTGCAATTGTCCTTCTGGCCCAATAACTCACTGTGACTTAATATTAAGTTCCTGTTACACTGCAATACCATATAATTTTAGGGTTAGTGGTTTACCAGGATGCAATCCCCAATTCTGTAATGTCCTTCATATTAACATCTTCAGCTAAATATATAGATGAAAATACCATTTTTTCTTTGAATGGACCCTGCTTGTCAGATTGTTCTGCAGGAAATCCTTGTCACAATCGTTATCTATCATTCTGCCAATAATTACCTATTTTTTGGCAGCTGTATCATGTTTACTTCTCCATCACTATGGAAACACTGAATTTTCTCAGGACTAATATAGATTCCTGCAGAATCCTACCAGAAATGCTTTCACAGAGTAAAATGATTTCCGTAAGTATTTTTTCTGATGTCCATTTAATCTTCAATGTTTAAAGGATTTTCTGTGAAGCTATTCTTTTATCACAGTATTACTTGGTACTTTTCAAAAGAATAAGCTTATGGGTATTTATATGCCCATATATTATGGACTTTGTCAGAATTTGGGCACCAGAGCACAGAAGAGCTACTCAGACTCTTATTCAGGATGGTGGCATCGCAAACCAACACCTTCCTTTTTTTTTTCACTTGGAATATTTTTTCTTTTCTAAAATAGAATGTAGACTTTAAATGCCTCTTTTCTTCTTAATCATAATAGAGTACCGATCTGCTCAAACTGAGATCTTGCTTTGGAGACATCTCTGTTGATGTTCCAAATTCCAGAACCCTTCAAACTCAGTATGTTCTTTGAAATCTACTTCAGATAAGGTGCATCTTTGGAGATGTTTTAGTCTAAGCATCAAATGAACTTTCTGCTCCAAATGGATGGCCAGGGTTGACTCAGCAGCTCTCACTTTTCCAAAAGAAGGAATTCTCACTTTTCTCATCTTTCCACCTCCCCATGCCAGCTCCCAGCCACATGCTCCAGCTGTTTTCCACACACTGGCTCTGACATTTGTGTGAGCTCTTGATGAGTCATTTCACGCATTAAAGCAGAAGAAAATGAGCCCAGCAAAAGAGTGAATAAATTCAAGTTAGGTTTTTGCAAGCTGAATTAGCTCACCAAAGGGCCAGATAAGCTCTGCAGATGGAAGGAAATGGCTTGAAATGGAAGGAGTTGGGTAAGGAGAGGAGAAGCTGAGGGAGGGAGGATCAATACAGTCTTTTTAGGCAACAGAAATGTGTTGGGTTGACTTCGAGGACCTGCAGTCTTTGACAACAACTTACACAACTCTTTTGGACCAAGGATTTACACACTGCCTCAGACTATCTGAAGAATTATATGAAGCAGGTGTTGGAAATCTCCTTGTGAGGTCATTTTAGGCATTGTAAAACCTAATTTAAATACCAAAAGTAATATGTTTCACCTCTTAATTATCCGTATCAAACTCATGGTCTCACAAAAGATGACATTGAAATTTGTAGAAAATGTTTATTTGTATTAATTGGTGCTGGTTGATATTTCATTGTTTACATCCACTTAATTCCTATTTCTTTTTTATGTATTTTCCATAACTTCATATCACTCTGACAACCCTGAAGCTTACCAGATGATTCCTTGCATCCTTTCTGAATATTATCACATAAGTATTTTTTGTTCAGTCTTCAGGTATTTTCTGAAGTCTTTACCAGTCTTCTGGTATTTTCTGATATCAATTAAGAATATGTTATTAACTGAAATGCAATGCAATTAATATTTCATTGAATAAATGTAATGTGTGAGTTGTCTATTGATAGAAAAAGTAATATATATTAGGTGTTGTGTTATGTACTCTTCAGTGATTAATGAATTAAGAAATGTTTCATCTTCCTCAAACTGAATCTCCTGTTCCATCATAATACATCTCATTTCCTTAAATAACTGCATATTTTTCTGAATGAGTTCCAGCCTATTTTTAAGACCTTGAAAACTTTATCCCGAGGGAGAACATGAACAAACCTTCAAACCATTCTTACAACTGAGAGAGAATGGCATTTCTCTTGGGTTTCCATGGGATGAAAAGAGTAGTGATGGGAAATCAGAATATCTCTGATTATTACTGTATACCTTACACAAATGATTGTACTTTTATGGAAGAGTTATGCTGTCTCAGGTCTTTAAAGGATTAAGAAAACTGTTATTACAACAAGGGAAAAACTGCGTTAGGATTAGACCATGAGTATTACTGTATTGCACAATACTTCCAAATTAAGTCATATAACAGCACGATGAACTTTTCAGGCCATTGATTTCCTGTACATTCTTGTTAGGATACTGTAATAGGTGGTTAGAAAGAATCAAAACAGAAAAAAAATGAAAGCAACAGAAATAACTGAAAAGTGTTGAAATAATTGCAGCAAACAGTGGCCCAGTGAGCTACAAAACACTTTCATCTCCCTGCTTCTTTCAGAGATTCATTACTTCAGACTATTAGTAAAAGATGGGTGGAAACAAGAGTGCAAAAAAAAAAAAAAAAAAAAAAAAAAAAAAAAAAAAAAAAAAAAAAAAAAAAAAAAAAAATCATACAGCAGAATTTTGAATGACCAGCAGCAGGAAAGCTGGTTATCATAATTTGCAGGCCATAAGTCTCTGCAAAAGAACAGCTGTATTTAAATTCAGCGACTTAACCAAGAATATCAGTTTCAAAGGCAAGAAAGTAGAAAGAGTATCCTTACAGTCCTTGGAGGACTTCAAGCATCACTTCTAAGCCCGTTCTCCCTTTCTACATTCTATCATAGTATAGGAATTCCACAATGATTTATAAAAGGAAGATTTTCAAAGGCACAAATGGGAGTCAGGTGTCCGATTTCCATCGACTCAGGCACCCAACTCCCATTTGTATTTTAAGAAAATCCTCCCTTAGAGACATGAAATATAAAGTGGTAAAGTAACTTGTATTCTAAGGCCAGGAACATTTGCCTTAATTTTTTACAGAGAGTTCCATTTTGGTTTCTTTTGATTTGATATCAAAGCCAATAGAATTCTGCATTTTAAAAAAGAAAGTCTGGATGATCTTACATCTTTGACGTTGCTGGTTTCTGTGGTTCTGCCATGCACACGGTGGGATGTTAAATATGAAACTAAGTAATTTAAAGACAATTCCCCCCTTTCAGTCTGTCCTCTTATTTTTGCTGTTTAAAACAAATGTATAGTTTAAAAGAATATAAAACAAACCAGCTGACACACTTTGGAGTTAACTGAAGGAAACAATGTACAGTAGGAAAATAGATAACTTGGCCAAAAATTTAAGCAAGTGTAAACAACACTCTTATCTAACACATTTTTTAAATTTGGGATATTCTCTGTTGTCGTTCTGGCTGGATTTTTATTTTTATAAGAAGGAAAAAGTGCTAAAATTATTTTGGTTGGAATTAAATACAAAATTTTTAATTTAAAAATTCTAATTTGTATTACCCATTTTTAGCAAAACACATGCACTTCAGAATTAAAAAAAAAAAAAAAAAAAGGAAAAAGAAAATATTCCAATAAATTATTTTACAAGTTCCCTTCCTCTTTTTAAGGAATTCTGCTAAATAGAGTCAACTGTAGTATGTCTGAATCCAGAGACAGATTTCAGCAGCTCTCCCACACAGTCAAAAAAGGTGCAAAAATTATACTTTTTGTCTGAGATGTGTCTTTGTTAACAAGTAGCAAATCAAAATTCCACTAAAAATACTATTTTCAGACTAGGTCTCATCTTCACCTTCGTTTAGTAATATTTTTTCTCCTGCCAAACTGTTCAACAGGACGCCAAAACCAAAAGTATGCAAAGTATTGCTGCCCTTCTTACTTCTATATGGCAGAGCGATTTTACGCCCACATTTCTCTCTCCCAGACATTCTGCATCCATTCATAGGACCAGGTGGAAGAGACTTCTGGAGGATGTCTAGTTTCCCACTGTGGTTCGAGCAGGGTCACCAAGACTGATACCTGGGACAACATCCAGATTCCATTGAAATATCCCCAAGCAGGGAGGTTTCACAACTTCTCTGGTCACCGTTTTGCCTGATCAGATTCATTCATGTCCCCCACTTTGATAGGAGCCAGAGGCCTCCTTGTTCGGTGACACCAGGACACAATTCAGGTGATAAATCTTTCCAAAGATCATGCCATGAAGGAAATATGGATGAAATCACACCTTGCTTTGTCCTCTCCCGGCACAGTCCTTCCACAGTACTTCAGCAAGTTTATACCTCTCTCATGGCCCTTGTGCAGGTTCAAAGCCTACAGCTCATACTATGACATTCTCTGGTGCACTGTCACATGTTTGTTTCCTTATTTCACGTGTTCAGAACTGAAAAAAATTTCAGTTTTTCAACCTTTCTCAAATGAATGAATGTTTCTCAAATGAAGGTTTCTCAAACCTTTCACAAATCAATAAATAATAAATCTTAAGGCCACAGATATGCCACACTTTCCCCAGAATGACAGCCAGACAAAGAGGGCTGTGGAGGTGGGGGGGCTTGCCATGTGATCCATGTGGCTGTGGGACACAAAAAAAAAAGCCACAAGTTGCTCCCAGGACAAGGTTACTTCAACCATGTCCTTACAGCCTGGGAGGAGGAAGCAGAAAGCAGAAGGTTGCTGATCTAACTGAACTCACTTGCAGGTGTAATACTCCACCCTAAAAATGACTGATCTTTGCTTGCCCAAACTTGCTGTTTAATCCTTCATTCTATTTTCTTTTCCTTCTGTCAAAGAATGCAGGAAGGACACTTGACAATACAGCAACCTGAGTCATCCCTACAATGATGGAAACTCAAAGGGAGGAAGAGGGTGCAAGAAGTTTTTGCTGGGGGAATCAATTGTATCTTCAGTTCAAACAGCTGTGATTAATTTGTGTGGGTCTAAAAAAGGAAGGGAACCCACTCAGGGAGTGAGGAAGTGTCAAGATAATGCACATATCTGCCTTCAGAGTACCCTTGATGCTTAGAAATGCTGCATAGACATGCAGTTATCTCTTCTCCTTGGTTTCTCTAAGGGATGCAGAGATTACATTTCATCAATATTAGGACATTTCCATAAAAGAAGACCCTAAACAAAATGCAGCTGCTGTGTTTGACAAAAGTGCATTTTAACTTTGAAATATTAGAGAAACAATTTAATTTGTCATCCAGAAGCCCACTGAGTTTTAAAGGTGTCAGAATGCAAAATCATATGTCTTACTGCCTCTTTTGTATGGAATAAAAGTGCCAATGGGTTAGAAACTTGCTTTAATTCGGGGAGAGAGAGGCAACAACAAGAACAAGATCAAGACAAGAAATCCCAGTGCAAAGGTCGAAAGTCCTGAACATGAGGGAATAAACCACTGCATTCAGAAGTACATTTTAAAAGGAGAAAAGATGCTAACAATCAGCCCCAAAACAATTTGAAATCAATAAGTATGTCAGACAAAGGACAGAATGGAAGTCATGCTGTTTTATATATTACATTAAAACATTATAAAACATTAAAACAGCAAAAAAAAAAACCCTTAAATTTTGATCCTTTTATACAACAATAAAAAAATTGATTTTTTTTTTTTTTTTCGGTAAGGAAAGAAATAAGAGGAAAAGAAAAAAAACCCAAAAACAAAACAATGAAAAAAAACCCCACCAGCTGTTTCCTGGCCAAAGAAACCACAGGGGCTCTTACTCTGTACTACAGGAAATGGCCAGCTTCCCGGGGTAGTTTAAGTCCCCTGCAGCCTGCAGTGTCAGCAGAGATGGTCATTTACGAATCAGTGGGGTTTTGTTAGAAGTTTGTTTGTCTTTCAATGAAACCACCTGCCTTGTGGCTGGATTGTTTGAGCTATAAATAGAGGAGAAGTGCATCAAATTCTTTCAGAATGGAACACAAAAATATGGGTAGTGGGAAGGGAGGGAAAGAAGGTGCAGGTCAGCTTTTTGACACTGAGAGATGAAGATTGGGAAATACTCTGTTATTTTTTTCATGCTGTAGAATGTGGAGTAAGCAAACCTCCAAAAAAGCATTCTTCATCCACCCCCTGTAAGGCCATGTTCAGATGATGGGAACTCTACAGAACGTGATCTCCTTCCTTTGCTGCCCTTCCTCCTTCCATATTAATGAGTTTGGACCCCTAAAGGGAAATTTTGTTGAGTCTGTTGAAAATATAGGTATTTGAATTTTTACCCAGTGAATATGTTACCATCTCTGTAAAGTGCCCAATAGTGTGTTAAATTCCACCAAAAAAATTTCTTTGTTTTTTACCAAAACAATGAGTCCTCCTGGCCAATCCTCCTCTTTCTGCTTGTTTATTTAAACCAGAGTGCTGCTTTCCATTCATTTCACACTGCTTGCCTTTCAATTTCACAGTGCCTTCTAGCTGAGTTTGTAAAGTTACCACTAAGGAGCCCTGCTCTAAGTCTTTCCATGGAAAGACAACAGGAAATGGTCACAGAATTCACACTCTTTTCCCACCGCAACATATCCTGGCAGATGTGTTAGTTACCACAGCAACAATTAAGACTAGCTTTTCCCCCTTTTTTTTTAATAAGAAGATTTTTTTTTTTAATAATAATGAAACATTTTTAGATAAATTTGTGTCTCAGATTTAAATTATGCAATGTAAAGATCTTCTTGATGATATGCTTTTGCTAATATTTAAAAGGGTATAAGATAAGGTATTGGGCAATTTGGATGATCTGTACCCTTTTGTTCTCCCTCAGATTGGGGCTTACATGACATTGGCCTTTTTCTGCTGATGTAGAGTAGGAGAGCTGGAAAGGAAGCAGGATAGTCCTATTTATGGATATAAATAAGAAAAAACGAATTAACCCATCAGTGTAATTACTCAGAGAATTTAAATGAGAGTCAGAAACTCAAGAGCTGTTCTCTGGGTTGGAAAGGTGAGTACAACAATATAGGGAACACTAAATGTATTCCAAACTTCATCTCTCCTCACAACCATCTTTAGAAGTCTTCATGTTGTAAAGATCTTGAATCACACATCAGCGACAGCAAATGCAAATTTGAATGATTGCACTGGTCTCTGTGAAGTTGCTATACCACTGCAAGTAGGAGAATCACAGAACCACAGAATCACTAAGTTGGAAGAGACCTTCAAGGTCATTGAGGCCAACCCAGCCCTAACACCTCAACTAGATCATGGCACCAAGCGCCACATCCAGTCTTCCTTTAAACACACCCAGGAACGGTGACTCCACCACTTCCCTGGGCAGACCATTCCAGTACTTTATCATTCTTTCAGTAAAAAACTTTTTTCTAACAGTCCAACCTATATTTCCCTTGGCACAGCTCTCGTTCCTCATGTATTCTCATTCTGTCAGTTGCTGCCTGGAAAAAGAGACCAAACCCCAGCTGACTACAGCCACCTTTCAAGGAGTTGTATAGAGTGATAAGGTCACCTCTGAGTCTTCTTTTCTCCAGACTAAACAACTCCAGCTCCCTCAGTTGTTCCTCACAGGGCTTGTGTTCCAAGCCCCTCACCAGCCTCGTTCCCTCCTCTGGACGCGTGGATGGAAGTCTTCTACAGGAATGAAAATATTTAGCAACTTCACTCAGGTTACAGATCATGAACTCAAGTGTTCAAAAAATGTGTCACAGTGGTGCTTATGGACATGGTTTAGTGCTGGTTCTAGCAGTGTTTGGCTAATGTTTGGACTTGATGATCTTAGAGGTCTTTTCCAACTTAAGTGGTTCTATGACTCAGACTGAGTGTAAGGGAAGCAGGGAGGGCTCCGGTCCTACCATGTCCCAGTTACTCCAGCAGTGCTTGCAGCCACATCTACAGCCTGGTTCCTCCTGCCTGTTTCTCTGGTTGCTTTATGCTGTGTACTCAAGGTGTGCTGTTTTGACAGGGTTTACCTCATTAATTTCTGCCAAAATCAAAGTTAATGACCATCCTTCCCATCCCCAGTTTAAGGCCCTCCCCAGCAGTTTGGCAAAACATTGGGCAGAAATGTGAAAATAGGTCCTGGCTTTTGCCAGCACTCCTCATTCATCAAAGAAGTAGTCCAAGCACCACACCTAAAGAAAAACTTGGCTTCAATTCCTCATTCTGCTGTTTTGCTTAGTAAGAAAGAATGACTTGGTAAAACTCTTTCTTGCTTTGCAGCAACAACTACAGAGTAATTGTATATAAATAATCCTGTGAGTGCCTGCACAAATGGAAATATGGATCTGTATTTGGATTGTGATGGAGAAGTATAGTCATTAATTAGGTGCCACAATTCTTTAGTGCCAGGAAGAACAAGCCATTACTGGATTTGAAGTGATCCTCATGTTTCCTACAATAACACTGTGTGGCTGGAAAACTCGGCTTGTATCCAACTAATAGCTCCTGAAAAAATAGACGACATATTTTTTAACCTTTCCAAAACACACTTGCTAACATACTCTAATGCTTGAGAGTATATAAGGTCAGCTGGAACAGCAGCCTTTACATTTAAAACAGGTGTGCCCATATACAGCAGTGAAGGAATGTACAGCTTTGGGTTTTGTGTAACAAGCACCAGCACTTTCCAGCTCTTTGCCATTTTGACACTTGGAGCTTACACACAGGACTGCTTTGGAGTGGGATATTCAGCATGTTTTCATAGAGATGATTAAAAAAATTACTTTATGCACAGCTGTCTGCAAAGGCTGATGCATAAAGATAACCACCCTAACTAAACACACTATCCTTTGCAGTCTCAGTTCCTCCCATTTCCTTGCTTAGTTGCACTAGATCAAGGTATTCACCAAGACTGAAGTTAGCAGAACACCAACGGCACCCTTGGCTTGCCAGTTCATCACTACTGGGTCAGCTGTGCTCTGCAGTGAGAGGTGGTGAAGAATTACTCCACAGCCTGTTCTTGCCCATGTGCTGTGCAAAGCTGAGGTTAAGTAGGCACTTGGCTTCTTCTATTGTGTGTGGTTGAACCCAGTTTTTGAGTAGCCATGGCAGAGACACACAGAGGAAAACCAAGTTATAATCCAAGCCTTCACAGAATCAGGGAATCATAGAATATTCTGATCTGGAGGGGACCCACAAAGATCATTGAATCCAACTCCTGTCCCTGCACAGGACAATCCCAAGAGTCACACCGTGTCCCTGAGAGCATTGTCCAAACACTCCTTGAGCTCTGTCAGGCTTGTGCTGTGGCCAGTGCCCTGGGGAGCCTGTTCCAGTGCCTAAACACCCTCTGGGAAAAGAATGTTTTTCTAATATCCAACCTAAACCTCCCCTGAAAAGTTTCATGCCATTGCATCAGGTCCTGTCACTGGTCACTAGAGTGAAAAGATCAGTGCCTGACCTTCCTTTTCCCCACACAAGGAAGCCTTTTGGAATTATAATCCACCATGTATTGAAATTTCCCAACCATAGTAAAGAGTCCTGGTCTTCTGCTTCTTTGACATCACAAGAGGACATTTAAAAATCNATTTTTCTTCAAGGCACTTCACACTGCAAAACAGCAAAGTCCAAAGTGAGATTTGCCTAGGGTGCCAAGTCTGCCTAAGACAAAAGGTCAGTCATGAAAACTGGAAAATTCATGACTTTCACACAACCTCTAACATACAATTGAGCTATATATCCAAAATCTAGAATTTGAACAAAACTTTAATATGTTGGATAAGATATTCTGGCTCTTTGGACCTAAATCAGTTCTCTTTCTCTTAGGTGGCCTGGAAGCAGCTGCTAAAATTTGCAACATCAAAACTTGGTTTTGGTTGCTTTATAAATGCCAGAGGAACTAATGTTTCATTTTAAATTAACTAAATCTGTTTGGACTTCTGTGTGCACAGATTTTGGGCTTAACCCGTGGAAATGAAGATAAGAAGAGTAGCAGAAAAAAGAGGGAAAAATTAAATAGGCTGGGATAAAGTGAGGAAGAAAATGAAATTAAATATTTGTTAACTGGTTCTTAAAAGCTTTTAAGGAAAGTTAGATGAATTCCTAAGAAAGAAACCACAAAGGCAGGACAGCAAAGCAGCAGGAGAAACAGAGGCCAGGCATCACTTTGTCAAGCTATTACTGTCTCTCTGTGGCAGAAGGACTGGAAGAATAAAAGTAAATGTCAGATCAGTTATGCTGATTTCTGCCTATTGCAGGTATTTTTCTGGTCTTCATTATTATAGTATCATAACACTTTCCCGTCTATCTATTTATCCTCACGACACCTCCCTGAGGTAGGGCACTGCTGTTATTTCTATTATACAGCTGGAGTGAGCTCAGGTAATGGAGCAGATTCTTAGCTGGCATAAATTGTCACAGCTCCATTAACTCCGGTGTGAGAGGACTTCTTGGGGTTTAGGATCCACCACTAAATGAATCTCCCTTCCCCCTGGAAGCCAGGGGAAGAGAGAGGCAGCAAGCCCTCAGATTTTCCAAGCTCTTAACTACCTCTCTGCCCAGAAGACCATCCTGCCTCTGTTTAGATAATCTGTGATCTTTGGGCCAAGCCCTGCTGGCTTCATTCTTGCAAGGAAAGTCAATGAAGTCTACATGGAATTATTCACGTAAAGCCTGCAGGACGGAGCTCGTTAGGTGGCACGGATTGTGCACCACAGAAAGGCTGAAACTATACAACACCCCACACCCCCTGATGCATCTGACTTTGGAGAATTACAGGAATGAAGCACAGAACTGTCAAGTGACAGGCAGTGCAGGGTGGAAAACAGAAGGAACACAGAGAAGTGTGCAAACACACAGGGATTCTGATGTGGAATTAAACCGCGACATAGCAAGAAAGTTGGAATAAAAGCCACACAAATTATTTACTTTCCTCAAGTCTAATTCAAACAAATCAACAAGACAAGAAAATTGAAAGAAGAAAAGACAGTGAGCTGTGTTTCTCACAATACAGGTGTCTCAACTCTAATGAGTCTACAGGATTTGAGCTGGTATCATGAATATCACCAGGAGTGATTATAGCTTGTAAAAGTAGACCAGAGAGAGAGACGTGCCTGTGTGTGTCTTGGGCTGTAATTAAAGCCATAAGCCATCAGCAGCAAAGAGGCCAGCTGCAGCATTTCAAACCTTTCCTATCCTAGCATTAAAAATAGATTGTGGCACAATAATAATAAAAAAAAGTCTACCCAAAATAATTCTAATAAAAAAAAAATTGCACATCTGATTACTATAATTGATTTCTCTTCTAGATATGAATAAATGACCCAGGCTAAATGCCAGCTCCTTGCAAAGAATTTCATTTAAGCTTCAGTGAATTGAAAGGCTCAACCAGACTCAACATTTCCAACTTCCTAGCAAGTAGCAGAAAATCTACCTGACAGTTGCCATGGAAACACGAACAGGAAGAGCTAACCACCAGCCTATAAATCCACAGAGAAACCTTTCTTAATTGGAAGGCCTTTAACCCACACATTTTTCTCATAGCTGCAGAGCTTATTTCTAAAGAGATTATTAAATTCCTCAATTGACTTATGAAGGATGCTTCCCACTATATTACTGTGCTCTGGGTTGCTCATTCTTTATATCCGTTTCCAAAATTACAAAGCAGAGCTAGGATGATAAAAGTTAACACACATGTTTCAATGAAAAATCCATATGATGTTCTGAAAATAACTTCAGTGGTAATGTTCTACTAAAAAAAAAAAATAACCAACCAACCAAAAAAACCCAACAAACAACACACCAGAAAACCTACCATAAAAATAATAAGTTCAAGAATTGACATGGCACTAAAGACAGGAGATATCCCAACATTCTGTGCTTTGGGTTCTAGGAAAGATTTTTTAAGTGAAAGAATTTCAGTGGGAAATATAACTGAAACGATGTGAGGAATCATTGCTTAAATCTATGAATGATAATTATACAAATGCCCACACACAAGCACACACGTTATCACACTGGCAAATATATGTGCAAATAATTTAATTTTAAAGATAATATGAACAGAGCTGCTCATGTTTATGTAATTTCCTTCAGCACTTTGAAGATTTCATCAATGTTTTGGCAGAGAAATCACACATTAGGTAGTTTCTGTGCCTTGATTTCTGCAATGCCATTCTCCTATCGAGGGGTGGCTGGACTTTCTGAAAGGCTGAGGGGCTGAGACTAGCTGAGACTGTTGCCTCATTTCTAAGAAATTCAGCAGCCCCATGTAGTTAAATGCATTTCTCTTCTCCCATCTCTCCTAACCAGAGGGAAAATAATCAGATACAGGCTCAGAAAGTCTTGTTTGGGAGGGTATTTTTAGATGGTCAAATATTTGTTTTGTTTGGTTAAGTGGGAAAATTATTCTTTTTCCCTGAATTAGGCCACATTTTAATATTTTTATTCCTCATCTCCACATTCTAAGGACAATAGGAAAAAAAATGTATTATGCACCAAGGACTTATTCCTAGTTCAGTCAATTGTAGTACAATTGGTTCCTGCTGATTTCAATGGAATTAGGATTCTGCTTAGTTTGTGCTTGAAAATAGACAGAGAGAAGGGAGAAAAGAGATGGAGAAAAGCT
>VXBB01016051.1:380551-444071 GCA_013399915.1 Illadopsis cleaveri | reverse complement strand
ACACACTTTATTCTTTTAACTCTCTGTCCTAGAGAGCCACTGCTGCCCTCCTTCCCGGGCTGCTGTGCACCCTTGGAGGCAGCAGGAAAAGCAGAGGTAAACAAGCACCAATTGGATTACTCCTACAGCCTCAGCTGAGACAGAATTCAAGGCTAATCTGATTATATGTATATTAGGAGCCACTAAGAATCTTTTGGCAATAATTACCAAGCTTCCACACATAAAAAAGGGGCATTTTATTTAGCACTGGGCTAATCTATCAAGTGGTAAGCTTCAAAGGGAATGTTGGGGAGGGAAAAAAACAACCCACCAACAAAAAAACCCACCCCTGAAGTAGGTTCATAAAGCAGATATTTCATCTTTAGTGAACGGCAAAAAATTATTCCAGACTCTTAAATGCACTAAAAGACTTTCAAATAAAATACAATTTCTCCTCTCAAAGCTTAATTTCCAGTGATAAAACTTCTCTAAGTTCCAAAAGGCTTTGCAGAAGCATTTGGAAATGCTGCCACTATTTCTGATACACATTTCCAACCCAAGAGCTATGGTTGTCTTGGGTGGAGGGAAGGAATGCAAAATAACAGTGCCTGGCACCTGCCTTAAAATTTCATAGCCAAGACTATATGACAATTACATTTATGCTTTATAATTGCAACTAAAATTTGTCAAGCAACTAAGTATGAGCTGTGTGTTTGTTTATAGATAATACAAGGCTGGAAATGAAAAACTGAAGTAATACAGTATAATGTTATACGTGCATATGTGCTCATGCACATCTGTAAAACTCGATTTTTATCACAGCTGTCAGTAAATATATTAACATAGCCCCGGGGGGTACAAGCACTCAACACAGACTGAAACAAATGTAAAGGAGGAGGAACTGCAAGTGGAGGAGTCATATACACAGAAAATAAGAGGCACTTTGCATATTCCTGCTCTTAAGAGAGGGTCTTCAGACACCTTCCTCAGGTGTCTGTCTGCTACTGTGCGGAGTTTGGGCAACAATCAGGAAGAAATTCAAATTAATTCAGTAATTTGTG
The DNA here is from genome assembly GCA_013399915.1 of Illadopsis cleaveri. Taxonomy (NCBI): domain Eukaryota; kingdom Metazoa; phylum Chordata; class Aves; order Passeriformes; family Timaliidae; genus Illadopsis; species Illadopsis cleaveri. The sequence goes on along the minus strand of VXBB01016051.1, from coordinate 443,031 downwards.
ACATGACCACGATCAGAAGGGTGCGTATGACTGGAAGAAAAGGGCCCTTGATTTACAGAGAAGGAGCAAGGATGAGAAAGGAGGGAATATCACTTGACTGCACAAAGTATCAGTTTGAAGAGATCCTGACACGGCCAAGTTTGGGATTCTGAGAAAGCCTGGGAAGGCAACTGGCAAAGATTTGGGACTCCTGAGTGTAGGCTTTGGTGCAGTCAGGGAATTGCTACACAGAAGATCCTGGGACAGAGCTGTGAAGGTGATGCCCAGGAGCTGTGGCACACAGACTGAGGCAGGGATGGATGCACAGCACTGGATGGGGTTTGCCAAGATAGCTGAACAAGGTATGGATAAAGTGACCCTCATTGGGAGAAATCACTGCCAGCCACAGCCTGGGAAGGGAAGAGCTGAGTGGCAGCCCTACTAAAGCTTTCTTTAGCTCTATGAAATTCTTAGAGCTCCATTCTGTGACCTGAGCCTTTGCAGCCACTGTGAGTCCATAACTACAATGTGAGTCCCCATACCTCATATAAATACCTCAAAGACAAAGCAGCCCTAAAGCACTGAAAACATTTCTTCAAAGAATTCTCAGCTAAACTTCAGGGGGCAGACTGTCAGATAAACTCAAAGATAGTTATGTGTCTGTGTTGTCTTCAAGCCTCGAAAGATTTCTCCAGAAGAACTCTCCTGCATTAGCCTGAATGCTCTTTTGAGATGCACAACTGTGGAGACTGTGCCCCAGCACAGGACTGCTTGAAGTTCTACGAAGATACTGCTCCTGTGGTCAAGATTTGTTTCAAAAAATCTTTACATGACAACCACAATCACTGCTGTTGTCCAAAAGTATTTTAATTCTCCATTTTAAGAAATCCATTCCTAAGTTAGCAATGCTGTCACTTTGAAAATTGTTTGTTTGCAAATGCTAAACTTATCTACCATAAAAGTTAAGTCAAAACAAAATTACAATAGGGCTACTCTTTCTTATCCAGTTTCCCAAGAATACCTGCATAAGTGAGACAAGTCTTGGGAATATCCAAATTTAGGCTATGAATCCAAAGAGCCTTCAAGTGACAGCAGTGAAAAATTAGCACCTCTGGTCTCCCAGTGCCCTCCATGGAGAAGCAAGGTGACAAGAAGACAACTGATGCCAAAGGACAGAGCAGAGCAATTAACCTGTGAAGGAATTCCAAAGGAAACACACTTCTCTATCTTAACTCAGTTGTTTAGGATGAGCTTCAACTGATTCTACTGATTCAACTAATTTAAAAATACTTAGCTAATTTTAATTAGTCCAGTAGTTACCTCTGCAGTTACTGGACAGAGATGCACACCAAAGCAGGGGGATTTCTCCCATGCCATCCCAAGATGAAGCATGCAGGAGGGATCACTCTGTAAGTGCTTGTCTTATTTTACTGATGATTAACTTTGATTAATAGCATATCATTTATATTAGTGCAAATTAAGACAAGATTAATTCTATCTTTATTTCCTTATTTTCCAGTAATAAGAATCTTAAGCCCCCGGGCCAGAGGTGATTGGGAGCCTATAGAATGGCAAAACAATGCAATTTGCCTTAGCATGTCACTTGTGCCACCTCCTTTAATCTCTAATATATTAGCATATGCCAGTCTTTATTACCCTGTTGAATCTGGTGCTATTTACATCTACAGAGTCACATATGTTCTGTGCTGTTAGTATGACTAACCCCCTTATTTGGTATTTTGCTTCAAGCTCCCACTCCTAGAAGGGGCTGATTATTTGAAAGCCTCAGTGTTACAATCCCCCAAACTCCACAAAAAGGCTTTTTAAAAAAGGATGCGGGTGTAGCCTAAGGATGTAAAATTAAAAGGCCTCTAAAAATAATCCATTTATAGAAAATAAGCTCATTGATACTGTCAGACTTAGTCCATAACCTGCCCTTCAAAATTCTTCTTATTTTTAGATCTGCTACTTAACTGTACATATATTTTAACCTTGTTGATGGAAAGAAATATGACAGCCACAGAATCATCTAGACAAAACACCAACATTTAATTTGCATGCTTACTAGTATTATACATTGAAACATGAGGGCTTCTTCTCCCCAGTAACCTCCCTGGCAGTATCAGAGCATATTAGAGACTGCTCTGGGTATTTTTAGGCCATTCTTTCATTCCATTGTTTTCCTGTGTGGGGAAGCTTTTAACAGGCACATGAATCCAGTTGCCTTCTCTGGATTCATAACAAGGAGATGCACTCAATTACTGTATTTTATTCCCATAAGAAAAACACTGTGTTAATGAGAGCAAAAATTAGGACCAGAACATCTCACTAACCTGAAAAAGACTTTTTTTTTTTTTTTTTCAACTTTCAAATCTGTATAATTGCCAAACTCTGCTGAGCACTGAAGGCACATTGGCTGCACACAAAGGGCTGTTCTTCTACCCCAGGAATTACAAACCCAGCTCCCTTCACCACCACCTTTGGAATTTGGGCATACACATGCCACTGCACAAGTGCCAAGATGGTAATGTCAGGCTGTGGGTGAACTTTCTCTGCCAAAACTTTATCATTCCATGCCTGTAGTAGATAAAGCTCACTGTGGATGTTTACTGTGGAGCTGAAGAATTCATCTACATATCTATTTGCATGCACATTTCAGTCAGTTGTAGCAAAAATAGCCTAGGATTGGTAGACCTCTCCATTGACACACCGAGCATGAACATTTATCCAGCAATCATAAATATGTATTATTCCCTCCCAGTATGCAAGTGGAGGCCAGAATAGCAAAGAGTAGTGAAACAGACCCTCAGAAGCTCACAGTTTCCAAGTATTTTTCAGGAATATGGAATCACTAAGAACAAACACACACAGGACATACTCTGGAGCCTCTGTAACAATGCCTTTTTTTTGTACAGGTGAAAACTCACACAGTCAAGTGGAAAAATATTCCAAGCAGCTTATTAATCACAAATACAGAACAAACGTATCAGTGCAACTGAAAATCACCAATGCTAATGCAGAAGGCATCTCTGATTAGAAAATGCTCAAAAATGATTACACAGATGAGTAAGCCTGATTTTTGGGATCATCATCTTTCTGCATCTGACATGCAAATGTAACTATTCTGATAAATCAGAGTAAGAAGTAGCATCAAAATACAAAAAGTTGTATTTTAGCTTAAATTGATTTGACCATTTTTTGTAGTGAGGAAGCTGTGATGAACTGTGTGGTTATCTGCTGTCTACAGGCAGGTTACAAAGTGGAGATACAAAACATGAAAATCATATTTTGCACGGAGGATCAAAAATTCTTCTTTTTAAATTGAAACTTCCTAGGACCAATATTTTTGTAATCTTGGGAAAAGCAAAATTACATGCCTAGTTTAAAAGAGAAAAAAGAATAGAGAGAGCCAACAGAGCAGTTAAATCTTGAAAGGACTAGAAAAAACCAACACAGCAGCCATTTGCCATCAGTTTAAAGAACACTATTTGTAAAGTAAACACCTTTTCTTGCCCCTGTTTCTCTGCTGAGCCATAATTACACCACATTTTGCAGAAGGGCTGACTCACAGGACACCTCTCCTGGCTGGGCAGCACTGCTGGGACTGCACTTGGCACCCAGGGGCTGGAACACAGCAATCTCATCACCGCATCCCAGAGTGTTCTGCTGACAGCTGGCCTACCAAAAAAACTCTTCCAGATTGGCAAGGAGAAGGAAACATGGCCCGTGTAGCACATACAATCCTTCTCATCCCAGCAGATGAGCAAGAGGAAGCTGCCATCGCTGAGATGAAGGGGGAATGCAGGAGAGGGAAGAGCAGGAACAGCACTGACACCTTCTGCTGGTCGCTCTGAGCCTGCAGCAGGCCCCTGCTGTTTCTGAAGGACGGCTGCTACTCTGCTAAATGTCTTCCCTTCTCAGTTTTAGGGAATGTTCTCCTGAAATGTCTTCCCAGATTTGAGATAAGGTAATTCTCTGCAAAATTAAAACTGTATTACAATGTTAAGCACCTCTTAGGGTGGTTATATATTTGAGCATAAGCAGGTGCTCACATCTGCTCAAGGTAAGGAGACATGAGTAAGTACATGGGGAACAAAAGCTGGACTGTTGGGGCCTGTTTCCATGAATCCCTGATGCTCCTGCATTGGCACTTTCTATTTTGACCTCCCAGGAATCAAATAAAAACAGTCACGTTCAGAATGTGGGTCTTCAATAGCTCTGCTGGCAGCAACACTTTGATTTGTTTGACATTTACTGATCATCTGGTAAGCTCAACACGGCAAACTCTAAGTTGCAGAAAGGCAAAACTAAGGAAGGACAAAACCAAATACCAGCACCATGAGGCTGCAGGAACAAAGCAGCCATTCCAGCACTCCATTAAATAACTTGGGACATAAACACGAGCAAGTGAAGGATCAAGCACTAGGGTTAAGTTGTGCTCACTGAAATTATTTTTCTTTTTCTTACATCAAATGTCTTAAATGGTAATGTTTCCCACTACGAAAAACAACCCCCCATGAAATCCTCAGTGAGAACAATATTTCTCTCTCTTTTTTTTTAATTAGGCCCCTCTTCCTGCAACACTTAAGAGTAACTTATCAGGCTTTTAACACAATGCCATTAATAAAACATTGTCTGAAAATGAGGATTGAAATAATTAGAGCACCATGAAATCGCATCTTCAAATCCCATTAACGCTGACTCAGACCATCATTCAGAAAAGTTACAGAGAGCCTCATGAAAATGACACTACTTTTAAATATTAAAGGATTCAAAACACTTTTCCATTTGTTCCTTCTCTTCACTGGTGCTCAGTGTCCATTACCAGCATACAGCTACAGGTGCATTTCTGTGCTGATGTATTGGAGTACGAGATGTTTTCTCAAAAATAAGGAACCAAAAAAACCTAGAAACAACCACTGAAAAAGCCCAGCCCCACCCATGACCATTTATTTCTTAATATTACTCTAAGCATACTTACACATTGTAACAAATATTAAGATTCCAATGAAAAAATTTCACCACCTAGATAGAAAAGTTGTGAGGATCTGGAGGTGTCACTGAAATTTTCAGGAAGCATCCCAAAACGATAAAATTCTCTTCTTCTTTTATGTCACCAAAGAATAAAGACTTTTCTCTACCCAGAAGTTTAAATGGTCAAAATTACTTTCATTTCTGAGCCCAACAGACAGAGTGGGAATCAAAGTCTGGTTCAAAGGCACAGTCAGGTCCTCAGGCTAGCCCCAAGCACACTGAAGAACCACAGCTCGTGAATTTTTTTCCTCCATAAGTGCACTGCTTACAGTTATGCTTTGGTTTCATTTGAGAAATACTGTAAACCAAATCAGAATTATGCAGCTTACAATCAAAAAAAAAATTAAAATGTGTTTCCATGAAATGACAATTTCATATTATAAAATGCAATTGCTAAATCTTTTCCCCATCTTCTCTTATGTGTCACTGCATGTCCTTCTCTGCTCAGAGGCAGCGACAAAGTTTGGGCAGAATCACTCACTTTATGTTTTACATCTTCACGTGACATACAAATGAAAAGTATTAATAAAATTTAATAATGTTACTGTTTTCCATTTATGAAAACTTAAGACTAATCCCAAGAATATTAATTCAATTCTACTCCACAGAAAGATGACAAATAATTACTGCTTTACATAGAGTGTGTGGTCCTGTTTCACCACCCTGCACTTCTCTTTGGTCAGGTGTTCAGAGATCTATGACTGCCACACTCTGGATAAAAATTAAGTATATATTTGAGTCACCTCTGCTGTAGAAGGCACAGCCCTTGCTGCACAAAGTGATAGCAAGAACCTCAAGGGACAAACGTGGGAAGAAGGGTGGCACAGATGAAGCACAGAGACATCCTGGAGAAGGCACCTGAGTGTGGGAACGCTGACCTTGCACTCACCAACCCCAGGGGATGTTCAGGGGAATGACAGAATGAGCCTCACCAGGGGAGCTGACACAGCAGCCCCATAGCCCACCCCAGTCCCTGCTGTTTTCCACATACACTATAACAGAGGTGGGAGCAGGAATGTGGGTGCACAGGGACCAAGAACACCTAGTGAACATCAGTGCCTGACAACTCAATGGTGATTTTACAAAGAATGTCAAACATTTTCACTAATATGGACCAATGATGCTGTCTCAAGTGAAGCAGGGGATAATTCAGCTTTTACAGCCTCCTTTGACAATGATGAGCAGTACAGTAAGTTACACGTCTTTAAGCATCTGCATAAAGATGCTTTAAAAACTTCTGCAAGAAAGAATTTTTCCTTTATCTACTAATGAACTATTTTGCAAGATTAAAAAATTTCACTGTCTCCTGGTTGTATTTTCCCTATGTGGTTAACTATGGCTAAGTACAGCAAAACCAGTCCTGCTGCAGAACATGAGAAGTCAAATAATGATTACTGCTGGAGTAAATGTGGTGCAGTATTTGCATCTGTTTGATGTCAGTGATGCTGTAATGCACAGTAATCACAATTTTTGGCCTAATCCTGAAAAAAAAAAAAAGAGAGAAAGAGAAAGGGATTTTTTTTCCTGTTTCTGTCTTCTCTAAATCCATAACAAGAAGATGCATTCAATTACTGTATTTTATTCACATAAGAAAAACACTGTCTTAATGAGAGCAAAATTAGGACCAGAACACCTCACTAACTTGAAAAAGACTTTTTTTTTCAACATTCAAGTCTATATAATTTTTGCTCATGCAGGTTAAACTTTAAAATCGCATCTACCTGAACCAAAGGAATATTTAAAATGCCATATCTAATTTTTCTGACTATGAACTAGGTCTTGTTTTTTCACTGTATTCTGACCATGTTACAAAAAACTGCCTATCAGGGGCAACCATGATAATATAATATAACCATAATAAATATTAAAATTTTGAAAAAAAGTGCAATAAGGAAAGGAAAGTATTTGATATGAATCTGAATTTCCATTCACAGTTGCTTCTCTATTTAATACTGCTGCTAAATTTGGACAATATTGATTCCATCATTTAGAGTTTACAGCCTAAAAGAGGATAAAAATCATAACTGTTTGCATTTTGGGTGTATTTATGAAGGTCTCTATGGGAAATAGTGTATAAACAAATTGTAACTACCCCTATATTCTGTGTATTCATTAACATATTGGTTTCATGTGCTACTGTCCTGCAGGATATTTGGTTTTGGCTTGACAGTGATGCTAAAATCCCATTTCCCTCACCATGCCCTTAAGGCTGTGTGCTGTAACAGCTGTGTCAAATTAAACATCCACAGCTGGAATCAACAATGGGAGCATCATCCATAGCCCTGCTGGGACAGAACCTGTTCAGGGGCCAACACTCACTGCTCATGTCCATAGTGCAGCACACAGGGGTTATTATCTGCCAGAACTGACTCCAGGGGAGAGCAGAGAAATTAACTGAAATGGCAAAAATCAGAGAATCAGTCCCTGCACCCCTTCCTTATGTCTGAGAGCACCCCAATAAAACACTGCCATACAGTGCTAAAGCTCATCAGCAGATAATATTTATTAAGCACATGTGAATTTCAAGATAGGATTTTTAATCAATATTTCATGTAGTGTACTAGGAAGTGCCCATTTGTACCTGCACAGGTGAGCTCCGCAGCTTGACTCATGTTTTGCATAAAATATGGAATTTATTCCAACTCCAGAAAATTATCATACAGCGTGACTGACATAACTCATGGTCTTCTCTTAAAGAGAAAAAAAAATCCTGTTAATACACCTCCACAAAATAAACAATATATGCTTCTACCCCTAGCCCTCCTTCCTCCCTGCAGACAGACTCAGCGTGTGGTTCCTGAGGAATTAGTTGTAGAAGATCTCCCCTGCTGACAGCAAAATGCCAAATGCACGTCCTGCACATGTAATGTGTCTGACATTTCCACATCTCACCAGGTTCATGTTCCCGACAAGTGCTTAAAAATATATGTCTTTTAAAAAGTGTTTTTATTGCTACCTTCCTATCTCCGCTTTATAATGTTTTAAAATGCTATTTTACTCATGGAAACACCTCCACATTTGTCTTTTGATTTGAGGAGAAGTAATTGGTTTTTCGGGGTCAAATACCTTTTTGGAATCAATGGGTACATTTCAGTTGACGGATGGTATAAAAAGTGCAAATTTGATCTTCTTCAAACAAACAGAACTGTGAAAAACTGAGAAGACTCAACATGATTGACACGTGGGCAGCACTGAAAATATTTTAACACCCTACCTTCTTTAATGTTGTTATTCTCTTCAGTAGGAGACCTCGAGAAAAACCAGCAAAACTTTCAAATGTTAAAGGTATTTCTTTCCTACTTCGATTTTTTTTCCCATGCCAGTGTGAATTCCCTGTTGGGAACTTTCAGAAACAGAGGGGGATCTGGCACAGACACAGAGCTGCTGCATCAGCTGCTGTAGTTGAGTCACCACAACCGTGTTTCTTAAGAGCAGCAGACAGCATTTGCAAAAGTGCAGCACCAACACCTGCTGAACAGATTTTGTGCACACCTTCCAGAAGTCTTTGAGCATTACACACAATGGGCATTGTATTAATTTTTCTCAGAACTCCTAAAGTGCTTCTGGAGAATAGGTCAGTGCTCAGCTTCAAAATGTGAATCATGCAAAGGGATTTTACCTAAGCCACCCAGAGACACCCTTGTTCTGTGCCTGGCTTCATGTCAAATAATTCTAATATGCACACATACATCTACACACATTTACATAGATGGTTTATATATGCTTTTGAATTCAAGTTTGAAGTAATTTCTCCTTGTTAAATATATATTTTTCTCCCAATAATTATGATATTGTCAATGACAGTAACAGTCACTGATGCTAATGAAATTTTATGATCTTGCAGTGGGTTTCATTAATTACTATAATTTCTTTTAGACATTCAATTGAATAAATAAAGAATCCTTGGAAACCTGCTGCATACAATTAAAGTGACAAAGCCCAGAAAAACAGAAGAATTTTCAGCTCTGCTATAGAATACCTGCACGATTCAGTAAAGACATTTTATCCTTTCTGAACTGTCAGTCTTGTACTTTTTAACTTTGCCTGTCCCTGATCATGATAAAAATAGATTTCAAGGAAAATTAGAGGGTTTTGAACTTCCTTGGTATTCAGTCAGAGAGGTCATCCCTGTTTCAAAGGAAGACAGACCTTGTTGGATGCAACACAGAACAGCGAGTTCTCTGTAAATTCCTGCTATCTGACCCAGCCACAACTACTCATTTTTCCTCCTAGCTCACAATAGACACTGACAGAGTTATAAGGAGGATGGCAAACACTGCCATCAAAATATTTCTCGCTTGAACTGAAATCACAATATTTCAAAATATTGCTCATGAATCAATAAAAGGAATGAAGTTTATAATTCTGCTTAACAGTAGATAACCCAGCTCAATGCCCTTGAAAGAAAAGGAAACATGAGAGAGGACAGAGTGACTTCAGACTGGCCTCAGGTTCAAAACCAAGACAGCATCACACTGAAGATATGCTCTTCAAGAGTTGAATTCCCTTTTTTCTCCTCTCAGGATCCAATGTTTGGTTCCCTGTTCTGAAGTGCCCACCTTCCAGACTACCACTCTGACTCACCAGCTACACTCAGCTTGTGATTGTTCTTGGCTACAGATACCAGGACTTAGCCTTCATTGTGGATATTTTTCATTCCTGCTTTCTTTCCTCAGAAATACCTTCTGGATTAACCTGTTTTAGAAGTTTACCAGAAGTTGTAATTTTTAACAAAATTTTCATAACTGACTGATTCCAGACTCTCTGCCACTTTTGGGACTCTGGATATCCTAACACTGAGAGGAGGTTAATAAAGTTTATTTGTCTGACCTGTTTGTGTGCTGGAGACAGTGTAACCATGCATTCAACTAATTCTTCAGCTACCAAAATAATCAAAGGTTCACCTCTTAACTCATACTTAGGACATTCAAACACTAACATATGTGAACTGTATCCTTTAATCACAGAAGATAAAAACTGAAGTTATTTTACAGACTTTTTCTGATAAATTTTGCCTTCATTAATCTCCTACTGTGCTTACTACATCCCCAAAACCACCTGTTTTCTGTAAATAAATGAATGAATACAATCAGTTTTATTATTCCTAATGGTCACAGTCTCAGGCCAGTAGATGCCACAGTGGCACCACACTGGGGCACAGGTGTCATTTTTGCCTTATTTTGCACAGTCCAGTCCTGCTGCATGCAGCATGATATGGCAGCACTTTGCATTACAATATTACATCATTTATCCCAGCTACAGGAAAGAGATTTTGCACATCACAGGACTCTCAGGAACTAAAAAAAAATAATTTGTCTTCCTCCATTTCCCTCTTTTCTTTCTAATATTAAAGGCATATATTTCTTACAAGGCTTAAATGTAAATGATTTTTAAAAAAGTTTTAAGTTATATCTTTGATTCCTTTAAATTATTATCTCAATTTGAGCAATATCTTCCCTTGGCATTACATTACTGTAAATATTACACTTTATTGCTAACTGCATATTGAACTGAAACTTCGTTTCGTTACAAAGTTCTCAAAGCCTAAAAAATTTCTTAAACTCTTATCTAGCTAACAGATTGAATCGTGATTCTGGAACAGATTGAAATCTCCATAATGGGAGATCATATTAAAATTCCTCTGTAAGTCTGCTACTTCTTAAATGAACTATTTAAGATGCAGGGGAATACAACTGTGGGGGAGCGGGAGGGAAAGAAGTGAACTGGAGAGTTCAGAAAAAGAAAGGAACACAGCACATGAGATACCCAGACTTGTTGACAAGGGAGCTAAAAAACACAGTGAGGGAAAAGCTGAGACTAATTTATTTGTTTTAACCCGAGGATGACAAAGAGCACCTGTCTGCTTGACTCAGGGATCAATGTGAAAGGCACAAGCCTACCTGGGTGAGAAATTCTGTCTAACATCAGACACAGCAAACCTGTCCTGCTGTGCCCCTACAAGCACCTAGCAGCACTCACAGACCTGCTGAAGGGCAGGAGACAAGGCCAACACAGGAACTTCTTTTTTATTTTCATTTTATTACTTCTGTTCCCTGCTTTATTTACTAATGTCAGGATAACCAAGTCACACAGAGTCAGCGCCGGTGGAAATTCAGATGGTAACATGCAAATGCTTTTTTTGTGCTCCATGTACAAGCTGCCACTTAAAGACTGCTCTAGGCACTCACATTCCCTGTATAGTGTGTGAACAGGCAGTGACTGCCTTCAGTCAGGCTCAGAAATAGGATTTCAGCCACAAGAGGACACATTTCGACACACAGGTTACCAACAGCTCCAAGTTACTGTAACTAAAAAAAACAGAGCAAGGAAATCATTCCACAGCCGAGGAATTCAGCTCCAAGAACCAGGACCAAAGATTACATAAAGGCTTTGAGAACCAACATGTTTGAAAAAGGAAAAGAAGAAGCAAATTCATGAGAGGAGCAAGAGAAACATTACACTCAATGCCCAGGATTTCATTTTCAACATTACACTCAATGCCCAGGATTTCTTCTGGATATTCTGTGAGACAGCCCTGACTGTGGAACCAGGAGTGCCNTCAGCTCCAAGAACCAGGACCAAAGATTACATAAAGGCTTTGAGAACCAACATGTTTGAAAAAGGAAAAGAAAAGCAAATTCAAGAGCAAGAGAAACATTACACTCAATGCCCAGGATTTCATTTTCAACATTACACTCAATGCCCAGGATTTCTTCTGGATATTCTGTGAGACAGCCCTGACTGTGGAACCAGGAGTGCCCAAACTGCACAGAATGACAGCACCGAACAAACTGCAAAAAGCTTTCTAACACTGAAAACCAATCAACCAAAACTTTACTGTGCCTGTAACTCTCAATCCTTTTTTCCTTTTTTTCCACACAGAGTGAGACTATTGTACTCTGTCTTTGTCCGAACTCCACCAGTGTGATAATGCGATGTTGCTCTAATTTAACCTCATTATTCTTTTGTCTTTCCCAAAGTGAAATGCCACTTCTCTCCTTCCCTTTGAGGCTTATCTCAAACAAATGTCTTTGTTCTTAATGAGACCAATCCATATGTTTGCTGCTGCATATTGTGTTCAGTTAATGGGAAGATTTTTCTAACACCATAAAAACTCTTCTATTATTTGTCCCAGGCAGCTTTGTGTTCACTAACTGCTGTAACTGTTACCTTTGACAAAATGTCCCACATCCAATATGTTCTGCTTCTGAATAGTCATCCTTCCCTTGAATTCAAGTTTATTTATGTCCCTTCAGCATATGTGTATCTCCTTTCCTCAATTTCTTACCTTATCATCCTCTGTGTGTTTAAAAAACTAAATGTACAGTGAAGGCATTGATCTGGCAGCCTGCTGCAAAACACTACACATCAACTGATGCATTAAAACTTTAATACAGGTTATTTATCAACAATTAAACTTTTAAATATTTGCTTTGCTGATTACCAATAAATCAACAGATAGTCATTAGGAGAAATCTCATTGTTTACTTTTGCTGTTTTCTAGCTAGTAATCAATGAACAAGAATGTAATTATGTATGCTAACTACTCAGGACTTTTTTTTTCAATAAAAATCAGAGACGTATAAAAACAACATAAAAGCAACCAGATTATTGTGAGTTTAAGTATACATGTGTATAAGTGTAAATGCACACTATAAAAATACAAAATTCACTGGAATTATTTGCTGATCTAAGGCGTACTAGCTTAACGACTTTCTCGATTTAAAATGTGGACTCCTGCAGCTCCAACAAGGTGCTCTGGCAGGCAGACAATACCGTGATCCCATCAGGTCTCTGCTACACCCTGTTTCCATGTGATGCCACCTTGTACCAGGAGCAGCAGAACTGTGTGGCACAGAACTGCAGCCCTGCACTCCCCATGGCAGAACACGATTAATCCTGGAAAAGAGCTGCTGCTATCAGGCACCCTGTGTGGATGCTGATGTTTGTTGCTGCTTTGCTCACAAAGGAATGCAGAGGAGCCCTAGTGGTTTACATAATATTCATGATTTTCTTTTTAAATCGATCTCCTGGCTCTGTAGGCAAAATATGAGACAGAACACAGGAGCTCACAGGATTGATTCCAAACCCTTTGCATACAGGATGTATAACAGCTGTTCTGCTTTAGATTATGGTGAACATGGGCCTAACAATTTAAATTCATTTTGTCTTTTAAGCTTAAAAGCAGTGAGAAATGTCTTATAGACACTGTTAATCCAGTTTTCTCTGAAGTCCTTCCACCATCAGGCCAATCTGAGTTCTCCCAAACACTCTGGCCCACTGTAGTCTAACCATTACTGCACTTATTTTGAGCAAGGTTTCAATTTCTCATGGTAACCTGCAACTATGACAGGGTTGACTAAAACAACTTCCTTTTGCCTAGGGAATGAAATATGGAAAGAGAAGACATGCTTCTTCACGAAAGGCTTAACATCATTCTCAAAACATCACCTTTTACCAAATTCCTTTGTTTCAGGCAGGCTTATGGAACTTCTGTGATCAAATTTTATTTTCCCAAGAAGTAAGAGCTCAGAGTAGAAGCTGGAGAATTTTTACAACAGTTTGAAAACATCCATCATCCAACAATTAACCCCTCTCACAGCCTCCCTGCATGGGGCTGCAGTAGCCATCCAGTAACCATAGCTACTCATTTCAATGGAAAGAAATTGCTATGAATAACAATGAAACCATAAAATGTGTTCTGAAGAGCCACACCAAACCCTAAAAGCTAGGAAAACCTTCCTAATGCAAGGGAAAAGAACACAGGTAAAACATTTTGGCTTGATTTCTCCCAGACCCACTTATCTTTTCAGTAACACATCCCAAAAGTACACGTGGCCATCCATGTTGGATGGGACACCAACAGGAGAAGTCACCAGCTGTGTATTTTTATTGTCTGACAAATAACAAGAAATTAGCAATTTTTGCCAGAATCCTCTTACATCAGGTGTGTACAGTAACATCTCTGGCACAGAAGGTAAAGAGAATGAAGGAAACAGTGTGTCAGCGTCTTGTGAAACGCAGCACAGCACCGAACTCTCCATTGCACACTCACACAAAACATTCTGAGGCTGAAATTCTGATCCAGTGCTGGCAGGCTGCCAGTCTGTAAAGCAATTATCATTGCTGACCTTCCCTCGCACCTTGCACGTGTTCTGAAGATGTGCCACGCACACAAACATCAGCTGATCCTCCCCTGTACAACGTGGGAGGGACGGGAACATTTACAGCTTGTTAATTACTTACTTACAGAGGGATTTCTAGTATTTTTAATCCTGTTTATATATGGAACTGACATCACATTCTGAGGCAGTGAACCTTTGTTACAAATACCAACAGGTTCCGTAACAGTGCTGCCTTTAAAGCCTGTGGATCTAGGAAAAACCAGCAGTTTATCATCTGGCATCCTCAGACAGTTTAATTTTTGACTGATACAGAAGTTGCAGTGCTGCTGTCTCATGAGCAGCACAGCACTTAGTGATCAGATGAGATTTTTCGATGATATTTTAAGGATCAGTGCTGGGAAATACTCTAAATTTGGGGTTTATTTATGAATGGTGGGTCTGTCCTTCTTTGCTACTCCCACTGCTGGAATAACCTGCAGCAGTTACAGTGGACCAAGCAATGACCTGGGCTCTGAATAGATGAGAAGTTCCAAAAATGGTATCAAAAAGCTGAGTAACAGAAGTGCCTATACTTAGGCCAAGATTATTAGGATTTCAGGAAACGAATTACAGGTCTCACACAAATTAATTATCTCCTTTCCATGTCACAAGATTATTAATACAGACTTGTAGAACAATTAAGTTTGAAAGGGACCTCTTGAGGTCATCCCGTACAAGGGTCTGACCTCAAAAGCCAATCTTGAAGTTACATCAGGTTAACTCCTCACTCACTTCGTTCTTGAATACCCACATTTTGCAGCTTCAGATACCTATTTCTGATGCCTCAAATAGGAGCAGAAAGAGGAGGGATGAGCTGAGAGCCCTCACCTGTGCTGCTGATGACATAAGGGGTGCACACTTTGCTGGCACAAGCACATGGGGTCCTCTGAACACAGGCAGACTTCAGCAATCATCAGTCTTTACCCTACGTACATCCCGTCTCTGTGTTCAGACAAATTATGCAAAGTGCTTTGATGTGAATAATGGAGATTATTTCTCGAATTTAGGAATTTGTTATTTACCAAAATCTATCTGAAATAGCTGACAGCAAGGCACGGTGCTCAAGTGACTCCAGTGTCGGAGCTTCAGGCATTGGAACAAACGTTTCTCTTTGTCAAAGCTGGCGTGATCATAACTTATTGGAAATCAGGAACACTGCTTCAAAGCTTCTTTACTGAATGATGAAATCACATCTTCCTGGTAACCCCAAGCATGCCATTTATCTATTTATCTCCATCAGAGGAAAGCCTTTAATGAACATAAACGAAGTGTCACCACTTATCACTAACAAGAAATCTGCTAGCAATCCTGACTGTCCCAATTTGTGTGTGACATGGAGGGGAGGGAAATATAAGCATTATGAATATGAGCATATATAAAAGCAATAGTTGTCATTTTCACTTAATAAAATATCTTTGAAAAGTGTGACTTAGAAATAAGGATCTGCCTTCTCCATTTATTATGTTTTTAGCAACTCTTGCACATTAACTAATATTCTGTCCTCAATTTTCTATTGGTATCTAAATGCGAATCTTGCATTTTTTCAAAATGAACTATTACATTTACAAGGAGCTGCAAATTGTAATACTGACATTTCTTTGAGGTCAGATTTTTTTTTTCTTTAGAAAGAAATGAAGCAATAGTAATTTGTCACCTAACTTGACTGAAATATGTGCTGCTTACACCAACACAGAACAGCAGGTGCACTGTGCCTGAAGTTCTCCCTCCTACTATTACTTGCCAGGTAAAATTTATAATACATCAAGATGAAAATTAAAAGTGAGATTGAACAACCTCACCAAGCTATGGAACTCCAAGGTTACAGATGTTGAAGTAGAGACAAATTTGGAAGAATGATAATTAAAGTTACAGCTCTACAAAACATGTTAAACTGTCAAACGCCAACTCAAGCAACTTCATAGGAACATTGTAAATAGCAACATTCTGGAAAAAAAATCTGCTGAGGATATTTGAAAGCTCAAACTGTAGTACACAGTCAACAACATAACTGAGGGTATGAACACCTCAGTGCAACATAGAAAATAAAAAAATAACAATAACAAACCCCCAAATCCCACAAAAAATTCTACCAAGAAAAACCATATCCTAACCCAGCTACAGGAAAAAAACATCTTGGATTAACTCAAGATCTGGCAGGTAGTTAAGACTCATGAGGATCAAATATCCTCTGCTTCCAGGGCTTCTGGAGCACCAAAAAACCAGTGTAGATAAAATTACTTTAGGCAGCACTAGCCAGGATAGGCCAATGCTGGCCTTAAAAGCATCCAGGAGAATGATTTACGTGCTTTGCTTGTGCACTAAACTAAAAGAATGATATATATGATATTCCCAGGGACAAAAAAACCAAAGCATAACAACAAAAAAACCCAACCCAAACAAAAAATCCTCCAAAAAAACCCAACCCCTCAATATATTGGGTTTTTTTCCCATCTCTTCTATCAATATAAAAACTGTTTTCTTTCAACACAGTTCTGTTCACTTCTCATTAATTTTCAGCTCTAGAGTATTAATTGTTGAGTGCCTTTACTGGCTGATTAGAATCCAATACAAGGTGTATGCTGCACTCCTTTTCACCAAATTCTTCAGTTTATTGAAGAAGGAATTACATTGAAACAGCTGCTGGAGTACATTCAGCACTCAGTTTCTACCTTGTGTGTGTTTATCATAGATTAATTACACTGTGGCTCTCGGCATGGTCACTCAGCAGAGCAGAACTTGTTCTGCAGAGCAGATTCGGGGCCCTTTGCCTCCCCTTCCATGGGCATTTGGGAACATTCACCATCTCCTCATCCTGCACCAGCCCTTGATCAGATGAACCACTCTGAGCAATGACAAGCACTGCAAAAGCAGTGGATTTTGTAAGGTGGGCATCAACAATTCATAAAGGACATGCACATCTCATATCTAACAACGCAAATTCGCTAAAACCATAATTTATCTTTTCTTTAATGGAATTTGTTTTTCATGTCAGGGTGCTTGCAGCCTTTTGGATACCACATTGATGCCAGTTTTCAGCTAGCAAAGAAGTGCCACAAAGTTTATTCCTATCCAACTTTCAACAAAGTACCTGTGAAAGAGCCTAACTGATCTGAATTCTACATTTTCATAATATTCATCAAAGAACTGAAAGAACACATCAGAAATATTAAGAGCTTGAAAAAACTATAATTCTCAATTACCTTGCTCTCTTTAGGAAACACACAGCATAACATACTTCAGAGTATTTCTGGATGTGTAACCTCTTCCCATAATGGAAGAAAAACTTTGTGTTTGCATCCCTCAGTTATGAAAAAGCAACAGTTTAAACCCAATCTAATTTTACTGCCTCTTTAATTGCACCTTCTGGTGCCTCACGCCTGAGCAGTGATTTACGTTGAAGCTGATGGGTTCAAACAGTGCTTCCACAAATTAATGAGTGAGAATTACCCGAGCACTGAACCACAGCCAGCGTTTGCTGACACTCCCAAACCTGTGCTGGGACACACTGTCTGCACACGAGCAGCAGCTGAGCTCTGCCATGGAGCACCCAGCTAGGAGATGGCACTGGGGAGTTGAAAAATGCAAGGTGAAATGGAAAAAAAACCACAAAACCCAACTTTTGATAGCTGGAGCTTATTGAGATGCCAATTATGAAATCAGATTGTTTATTTATTTTAGCCCGTAGCCCTCAATATGAAATTCAGCTTAATTACCTTATGTCTCTGACAGTAATAATTGCCACATACAAGATACGGAGGAGACATGCAGTTACTATGGAGTAAAGAGAAAAGCTGACAGAGATCAGGTTCAAAAGTTTAAGTCTTTCTGGGAATACAGAAAGTTACATTCTGTACGTTTTTCTATCAGAAATAACACAAGAATAGAACTCTTTGCATATATATCTGAAGAAAAACCCTGAAATTCTGTTACACATTGCCCTCCATCTAAAACAAATGTTCCTCTGTCACTATTAAGTGAAACCACTCCAAGAGTAGTGCCTATGTTTCTCTGCTCTAAGACAAGGAGGGTTTCTCTCAGCACAGGCTCACAGAGCACAGCTGAACACCAGGTTCAGGTTAGAAAGAAGCAAGAACTAAAGAAGAATTAAAGCAGGTATTTCTATATTGAGAACAATGAAAGAAAAGGAATTTCTAAATGCTAATTTGATTGTCATGTAAAACAATGGTCAGAAGCATAAGCCTGGACAGGGAACCAAATTTAGAACTTCATTTAAATTAATTAAAAGCTGAACAAGGAATTCAACTATATGCACATATTCAGCATACAAAACCACGTTTTTCTGTATTAATTTGATGAGGAAAACAGAGCTAGAAAGATTGTGTAGCAGCAGCAGCAGTTTTTATATAACATTTCTTGATTCATACGAAGCAGCTCAGGTGATTTTTAGTGATTTCAAATATTGTCTACACAGATCTCCATAAGTATTTGTGTATCTGTACCCACGCCTAAGAGATATTTCTATCCTTTCCCCTTACTTCACATTTAACTTTGAGAAAATCTGATTTCTTTTATCACCACAGATTTGGAAGGACAGATCTGGAACAGCACAGTAAAGGAAGGCAAATATCATTTATATTTTTTTGTAATTGTTAACATCTGCGATGTTTTTCGCATTATTTCTGCTTCATTACCTAAGCAGCAGCACTGTATTAACCACTCTGAGAAGTGCACACGCCTGAAATGACATTGCTTCCTAACACTACAGACTCTGAGTCACCTGAAATGGAATGCCAATAATGCACATCACACAAGTGACTCAGACAATGAAGAAATCTATACAAAACACACCAGTCCTATCTATCTTCCTTATCTAATTCTATCCTCATCTTATTCCTAAATCTACCTGAAACATGTTTATATCAATTCTACCTCTGCAGAATTTGCATCTTAGAGCCTTTATTGCATGTACCTCACAACCATGGCACTTTACAGCCTTGATTTCCTGGTTTAGTCTCAATTTCCTCCTGTATTCAAGAGACTGTTGATACAAACCCTCATTTTAAGCTGCAGAAATGCTGATATCAGCCTGTAAGACATAGAGCTCACATGCTTTTTTACAAAATTTAAATCAGACAATGTTCAGAAATCAGCCTAGAGTGAAGCCAGATCTGAGTCAGATCCAAAAGGGAAGAATACAATCCTCACTGCCATGAGTACAAGACAAGAAGTTTGACTGCAAGTGCAGTGCTGTTATTTTGATAAGGCTTTCTGTGAGAATGAGGAGTGATGGTGACTAAAAGAAGAGAAGCCTTTTATTACTCTGAAAATGTCAATTCTAGAGACTAAAGCAGGCACTTGCTCAATCTCAGCATGTGGCTGTTCAGCCTGTGCTGGGTAAGAAGCTGTCAGGGAGGGTGCACAAGCTGTTTTTACTACTGAACAAAGAACCAATAGATGTTCACCTAAATGGTGATTTCATCACAGGATACACTAAGTCAGATTCAGAATCCAAACTCAGAGGCAACATCTCCAACTAATCCTAAGAATGACAAACGATCCTTTGAGTGGAAAGGGAAGGGAGGGCAGTAGTACAGTTTTGCCCAAAAAATGAATATTCTACAGTGCTCGAAGGCAGAAGATTTTGCAGGCTGGATAGGTAAGAGATGAGGATTTCTGGTTTGTTATGAGAGACAAGGCACCTGATTTTTTTTTTTCCCTCACTGCAGATCATTTACTTTTCCAAAATGCACTCAATTTCCCACTTCAATATGCTATTTAATCATATCAAAATCATGTTTTATTTTAGAAAAGGATTATGTCAGTAATTTTCAGTAAGTCCTTTCAGGGCCCTCCTGGCATTAACACCACATTCAATACTTTCATTAATTGGGACCAGGTAGTTCAGGCCATGTGGGATTTGAGGCACAGTATTTCCCTACCCTAGACTTCAACTGAGAAAGCAAAGCTTTCATTCTAAATAAAAAAGGAACCAAGTACAATCAAGCATGGGCAGATTCTGAGCACAAGCACCACAGAAAACCTGCCTCTGAAGCACATTCATGCTGCTGAACCATCACTCAAAATCTAAACAATTACACATATATTAACTCCTAACAATGCTGTTTAAGGACATACATTCGGAAGAAGCATTAAAAACTTTTATCAGCTGTTTCTGTAAGTCTTAACAACAGGAGAAATGCTTTGAACTTGGCTGCAAATACTGAGCTCACTTATCCCAGTAAGGAAATGGATTTCAAGATATGGCCTATGTGAGTCAGTTTTCACCTCTGCTTATTCCCCCAAACAGATTTCAATCTCCAGATACAATCAGACCATCCACTACATTTCTACCAAAATGCTTGGCCTTCCACTGACACTTCTGAGTGCAGTTTTCCATTGTCAAAGTAAAATTCTTTAATAAGCAGAAGGGTTTGCAAGTAACTTAGTCTAAAATCATGTATAGCTATCATTTCCTCACTGCATCTCCATATTTAAAATACCCTGTAATATAACATGTAATCTGTCAGAGACTATAAAAGTTTTGCCACAGATGCAAGCCCAGTTTGGAGTAAAGCACCTTCACTTCCAGTTCTTAATCTAAACAAAAGAGTTTTTAGAAAAGCAAGCTATGGATATTGATCAAAAAAGCTCTGCTCTGACTTACCACACTTTTTACCTTTAACACTGGATTCAAATAAATCTAAACTATGGAAATACGGCGTGAGCATAAAAAACATGTATATAATTTATATTTTAAATCAGTCCTTTTTGTCTCTCTCCCTATTCAAGTTTCACAGCATACATATGGGTATGAATAAGCAAGGGATTTTTCACCCTTACTTCATGCACAGCAGCTTGAAAAATGTTTCCGATTAACATAAACGATAATACACTTACATAAGGCTGTCTTTCAAAGAGGTTTGATAATTCATAAATGAAATGTTTACACAGAGGAGGTCAAGCCAAAAGGTTTGTAATATAAGTATTTAATGGATGTAAATCTGTTCATCGCTGCTAAGGAACATGGGATGACTTCAAATATTCTCTATTGGATGTACTTGGTACACATTTAGAGCAACTTGCATGAATTCTCATTCCAATTTTTAATTACTATGCAGTCTGTAAGGATAAAAAAATCAAGAGTCAGATTGCTCTTTTTTTCTTTTATCAGAACAATTAACATTAATGACATATTACTTCACAGGCACTTCTACACATTCATAATTAAAATAATAAATTGAAGCTTGAACAAAAGTATAACAATACCTACAGGTACAGATGTTTACCCTTACATATATTTCTATCAATGTTTCCTTAGCCAGTGTTCATCAGGAGCTAAAGCAAGGCTCAACAAAACAAAACAAAACAAACCCCAAAATCTGAGGCAATTCCTTTAAAAAATATTTATAGCATGTTGGGTTTTTTCCAGATGTAATTTTCCCCTTAGACTGTATACAGCTTTACTTACATAACTGAGTTTTTGTGGTTTTATGAAGCCATAAAATGAGGACAAGGATTTCATACCATTAAACAGACCTTGGTGGCAGGAATGAAAGACAATGAATTTGTTTTCACTTGAAACTTATAGACAAAGACAGAATTCGTGTCTCTTGCAGTCCCACCCTGGTGTTTCACCTACCAGAGAACAACATAACCAAATGTGGTTTTTTTCTCTAGGGTTTCCATGGCTTTAATTTCTATCTCAATCTTAAAATTCAATATTAAAAATAAATAGCCACCCATCCACACGGAGATGCAGACATTTAGTTTTTTGGATTTATTAAAATCTACTCACACTGATAACAGCACAGGGAGGTACGATTTGGCACGGTAAACACAGGTTTAACAGCCTAATTGCTCGGATTTTTTGTGGATCATTATGCTAATGCCTCTGCAGCAAAGTGCTAAATCGGAATTCCCATCACAAAGAATTCTCCTCGCTGACTGAAAAGGGAGAACTGGGACATCCTGGGGTGATGGGAAGAGATTGCTCTTCAGGGACACACCAAAGGGATTTTCAAACCCACAGGGCCACCGAGCTCTGCCAAAGGGAAGAAGGCAAAACCTGACACAAAACATCAGGAATTCCAACTTTGTCTGCCTAAACCAGGGACTCGGACAAGGACACTTTGCCCTGGAGGGGTGCTTGGGAGGAAGATGGATTCATACAGGATAAGATACTTAAGAGAAGATGAATTAATACAGAATAAAGACATACTCTATAGAACAAATGCTCTGCATGTATGAACAATTTTGTTTTGTCCAGAATTCAACTGGACCTTGAGATAAACCTCATTGTTTTGTCCTCCAGGTCCCACTGTGCATTATGCTGCCTTAAATATATTCTCCTATGTAAACAAATCTGACTCTGATCCCCCAGAACACCCAAACCTGCTCTGACTCCACATCTCCAGACTCACAGATGTGCTACAAAACCAGGCTTGCTTGGAGGAATATGAATGTCATAGTGGGAAGGTTTTTGCTTTGGTAAAATAAAGGCCAAATGAGAAGTTTTCCATGATAAATATGAATTTTGAAAGAACAAATATAATTTGAAATTTTTGATCCAACAATAAACCACGTCAAAATAACAAAAAAAGAAAAGCTATCAACACAGTTCATTTGTTAGCTCCTTATGGTACTAATATTTTCTTCAGTTTCCTGAAGAAGTTTTGTTACTGTTTTCTCTGATCCTATGTCCACATTTAATCACTGAAAATGCACCTCCACCACACAGCAGATGTGTCATTAACTATTTCAGAAAAAAGGTGAAATAAAATCACCCAGCATGAGAAGACTATGGAATAAGCCAACACTAGCAGATGGTGTTTATTTTGTCACCGCTTGTGTTAAAAATTGTCACCTATTTCATCAGTATCTTTAAGGTAGAAGCTTCATGCAAAAAGTGGAAAAGCTATTTTTTATAAGCTGTCACAGAACTCCTTAAAATAAAATGTCTTCTGTTTGTAGCTCCCAGTTTTTAGGACATGGTGCATTACACAGGAGAGCGATTTGTATAAATCTGAGGTGATCAAGTGTTTTTTGCCAGCAGCTCAGCCTTTCATCACCCAACCTCTTTTGTTTCTTAAGCAAATTTCAAATCCTTTATTTCCAATACTGGTACTGTTCAGACAAATTCTGTAACGTTGCTCCTAGAAGCACCTGGTAGAACTGTCAGTCAGCTTGTTTTCTTCTAGGACACCCTATGCAAGAGAGTTTTACTTCTCCCTCAGGATTTCCCACATTTTCGCTCTTTTGTTTTAGCACTCACTTTTGGCTGTGTGGTTTCCGTTCTCTGGCTGACAGTTTCTTAACAAAACAGTTGCATGAAGAATAATTGCACAACCCAGACTTGGCTGCTTAAAGAAATCACTGCTAAAATCCAATGACAAACCCAGGTCTTGCTCATGGAATTTTGAAAGACCATCCACTAGAATTTGAACCTAAAAATCCCCCGTTAATGCACTGCAATATGATTTGATTGAGTCAACCCTTTCTCCCTCCCTGTCACGTCTCCTACTGCACTCCAGTTCAGGTTGGCTTGCACACACTATACCAGGAGTTGAACCTTTGGCCTTTGTCATTAATGAGGCCTCTCAGTGTCCCATTCATATCATACCCTAAGCAGCACACTTTTACATTTCTTTATATATATATGTATATATACACTCAACATCATACTTCTGGAATGCTTAAAAAACATTAGTTATTTTGACAAATCGCTGGAATTTTGTTGCATTATTTTACAGCTCTGAAAAGAAACCAGGGCTGGTCTGGTTATTTTGTTTGTTGGATTTTGATTTTAATTCCAAATTCTTATTTTGACATAGATTTGAGATTTTTGGGGAGGGCAGGGAGGGTCAGGGTGGGTTGTTTGTTGTAGTTTTTTAAATCTACAAAAAATTCTTCTCCCAGAAAAAGAGTACTCAGAAATGGTGAGATTTAGGACTACTCCAAATACTAGTGAGGGGAGATATTTTTTCTATAAGCCATTTTTATTCTCTTTCTTTCCAGGGTCAGAACACGGATCCAACAACAATCCTTCTGCCAGTATTTCTGGATTACTGACCATTCTAACAGCCATCTTCATCACTTCACCTCCTTTTTTGTGGCTGCACCAGCGGCNTTGGGGCTTTTAGAGGGCCAGGGACTTTTTAACAACTTGAATCTCAGGGCAGAGACACAAAACCGAGAATCTGTGACCTCAGCAAAGCAAAGGCAGAGCAGATGAAGAAACCCATCATTTTATCAGAGCACAGCAAAGCAGCCCCTGCTCTAGATGAGCACACATGAGGACGGAGTACCTTTGAAATGCAAAGCCTGAGGGCTCTACCCATGGTGATACAAAGAGTCCTCTTCTGTTGACACAACATGCACACTGCAAGCTTTGCAACACTCCTTGGATGCATCCTCAGCCAGCTGAGGCTTTAAACCAAGGTTAGTGCCATCTGTCTGGTTTTGGCAGCATCCAGATTGATGTAAAAAATCCTGTGGCACTGTTTAAAGGGAGCAGAGACAAATCTTGCTTTTGGTCAGGTCTCTGGAATTACTGACATCAAAGATTTGGCTGATATCACCAGGCAGCACATCTGGGTCAACAAGCTCACTGCACCTCTCTCACACATTTAGATCATTCACCAAACTATTTCACTACTCAGATCAGATTTAGCATGTCCAAGAAATTAGACTCATAAAAGTCATAAAAGGTACTGAGTTTTTCTGTTGCTTGTCTCAGTTCAGTTCTTTTCTTAAGTGCCTGTNTCCAAGAAATTAGACTCATAAAAGGTACTGAGTATTTCTGTTGCTTTTCTCAGTTCAGTTCTTAAGTGCATGCTAAATCAAGCCAGTAGCAAGCATTAATGCTATCAAGTATTTTAGAGTTGTGATATAGTTATTAACATATTCTCACATTCTTCTTAATTTCTAGAGCCCCAAACAAGTACAGTACCAAAAACTGAAAGCAATATATCAATTAAATTTGTTTGGATTGGGAAGAGCATCAAGTTGCAAGGGAAAAGGAGAGAAACAATATTTTGTCTCTATAAAAGCCTCAAAACTTCAAATGAAGAAAGACATTGTTCAGCTGGATGCAATTTGTTAGGCAAAACCTTTCTGTGATCCTGGAAAACACATTCTAGCATTATTCTTTGAGATTTAGTACAGCCTAAATAGCATAACCCACTCATTTCACCTGTCCCAAAATCCTCCTGCAACACCAATAATCCAGAATGCTTCAGAAATGCAGAGATATGTACAGGATCATTTCCATTCTTTATTAATTTCATCTTTATTACCAACCATGCCACACCACCTTGGGCAGTTTTTAGCATTGTATATCAGCACTATGGAAATTTAATTACTCTGCCAAAAGCTCTGGTTGCCACTCTTCTAAGAAGCACAGAAACAACAAACAGTCCTTATCTCCAGTTTGAAAGCACACTGCACACTCTGGGTCTGCACAAGCTATGAAATGGTCAATGCTCAGCTCTTTCCAGAACTTGATTTAAGAAACTGTTGCAGTATTTGCCCAGACACTGTTTGAGATCCAAAGAATAATGCCATTCACTAGTTTTTACCAAAAAATCCAGCAATTATGGAAAGAAGTACATCAGAAAATGAGGGTGATGAGAAAACCTCGGTCTCATTTGAATATTAAGCAAGCAGAGTATTATTCCTGGTTAGGACCCTCATCTTGCAAAGCATTTACTCAGGTGCTTAAAAAAAAAGCCCAAGCAGAAGCCCCTCAAGTATGTACCAGGTCAGAGGTGCAATGGAAGAAAATAACAAAATCCATCTTTCATCTCATTAGACAACCAAATACAAGAGAAAATTTGCCAAGTTAAGGACAAAAAGCTTTATCAAATTTTTTTTATCAAAAAGCTTTATCAAAACCAGCCCTTGCTAATTTAGCAAGGGCACATGCTGACACAATAGTTAGTATAAGTGTACATATCCAATGGATGAAAATAGTTTTTGAATTCAAGAAATATCAAGAGGAAGACGGCACCGAATAGTTACGGTTGCACTAAAATTCCTTGAGATGACTTTTGGTTTATGTTACTACAGCCTGGAATTTTTTTCTTTTGCTAAAAAAGTGCATTGCAGGCTTTTTTTCCCCAAATGTCCTCTTCCTCTCAAAGGAGTTTTACTCTCAGGGAAGCACAAGTGTGAATGTGTGGTGGAAGCAGTGGCACTTCAAAAACCCCTGTCCAGAATTGCACAATTCCCTACAAACCCATAAAACCCAACACAACTCCCTGATTGTTTTGCACAGCTGCTAAGATACAAAACTTCAGGGGCACATCAACTGTGACTGAATCTCATACTCTTAGATCAAAAAAATTCAAATCAAGGCTGAAGATGAGCAGAGTCAAATCTTTCGCTCAAAAGTCTGATGGAAGAATCTCTGAAGAAACTTGTGTCCCATGCAAACCTTTACCAGTGGAATACAACATATGCAACTGCCTTTGTGAAAATACAGGCGCAGGCATCATTTTGTTTTAAAATTCTGCCTGTGACTATCTAGATCTGGCATCTCTTCCATGTCTGAACTGTCCTCCTCTCATGGAATGGAGCCCCACATCAGCTCAGGGAAAACAGCTCCTTCACCACCCAGCCATGCCTCCCAGTGAAAATCCTCTAAATCAGTTCAATCCAACCAGGAAGGTAATACTCAACAATGAGATAGAAATCAGTAGTAGAAGTCAGGTTTATTCAACAGAATATAAATACCCAGGAAGAAAAAAACAACCAACCAAAATCCCACAACACATAACAAGCAGAACATACACAGAACAAGATTAAGCATTGCACGACACACAAGTTCTAAACTAGGTTCTAAGTTTACAAAGAAAACAGTTTAAGCAAAATAAAAAACCTTACGTATTAGAGAGTTCTTTGTCTCAGCCAGCTGCTGCCAGCTTGTCTGTCTGTCTTTCAATTTCTCAGAAAGGTGTGTGTGAAAATCTAAATGAAATAAAACAAATAACATTTTAGAGATGGCTCTTCTTCTCCCGTTCCATTCACCTTTGGTGCAATACAGCCACTGGAATGTTTCACCTCCTCCCACCCAAAGCATTTCTCAATGGTAAGTAAAATACATTACTCGATATTGTCTAGAGATAAAGAATTCTTTTATCTTGTTATCAATGACATAAAAAGGCAGATTGAGTAGCAGCAGTTTGGTGCAGTCTTGCTTTGCAGACAGTCCATATACCCACTGTCAGCATCATTAACCACAAAAAGCCCTGAGTGCATAAAAACCTCTCTGAAATCTCTCTTTGGGGAGAACTTAACCCAAAGGCCAGCAGTTTCCATACAGGTTGTTCAGGAGGTGCTTAAGTTCATACTAACTTATTTTCAGTGTACTATCCATTGCTCCTATAGTCAAATACGTATCATTACATCCTTTTAAAAGATAATTTTTGTTCCCTAAAAACAGACTGCAAAGATACATTTAGAAAAGGGACACTTTCAGCTGTAATAAATAATGTCTTTTTATTGCAGCAGCATTACATTGACTCTCAACATAATGACTTTTACATTGACTCTCAACATAATCAAGCTCATTCTGCTGCATCTCAACTCGGAACCAGTGAAACTCTAGTGTTGCAAGGACATTTTTCTTTCTTTTTTGTCTCAAACTCTCTAGTTTTAGGAAAACAGATTTTAATACATACATACAAAAAAACCCCTTTATTTTTGAATCTACTTTCTCTTAGACTAAAAAGAAAAGAACTGAAATAATCCTGGATTTTGAAAACATGACATAATCAGGGAGTCCTCTTACATTTCAAAAGCTCGAAGTCAATTGAAACTAATTACTGAATTTCATAATAATACAGGAAAATTTTCAGATGTAGTAAACAGGAAACATGAAACCTATTTTTATTCATTTACATGATTTTCCTTGCAAAAAATCAACAAGACAAGAAGACCAATAATTAATGCACAGTCACTAATTCTTGTTTTCACTGTCTGAAAGTTTTCACTGGAAAATAATTTTACTCAGTTCATCTCATGTTCAAATCCTTCATAATATTTATAAGATAATAATTTAATCTTTCACCCAACACTCAAACAAATCAACAGTGAAAATGTGCTCTGTAAACACAGCAATTTATTATATGCAAAGAAAAAAGGCAACACATTGACACAAATAAAAAAAGGCTGACCAAGACAAAAGAAAATAAATCACTTTGCACGCTAGACAACAAATTAGCTATTTGTTAGGAGCAAAAATAATTTGCTTCAAGTGGAATAATGTGAGAGAATGACAGCTCCTGAGTCTTACATCTCTGGCTTTGGGAGGAGAAGGATTTCAAGGGACAAGCAACAAGCAATAAAAACCAGGTAGAATTTACTGAACTGGCTCAATGTCCTCCTGCCACACATGAAGTTAAATTTTGATAAGGTACAACTATAAGACGTTTTTGGGTACTTTGACTCACATTTAATTAGTTCAGCTTTATTTTGATGGTACAGACTTTTGATTTAAAAACAAGAAAGGAAAAAAAAAAGTATTTTCAGGAACAATTATCAAGAAAGATGATTCAGAGAACAGAATACAAGTCAGGCAAAGAAATGTGAAGGGCAGAGCACTGTGGATATCAACGTAAAAATGTTGGTAAATAAAAAAATATTGCAAATTTCTTGTTTTGATACTACCAGCAATTTTTACCTGAAATAAAATACTAAAAGTTGATATTATTTTCATATTTTAAAAATGGGAGAAATTAAATATAACTAAACATATGCCTACGCAGGAATATATCAAAGAGGAAGTGATGCAATTGTTTCGTTAAGCTTTTTTTCCTTTTCTTTTTCTATGTGAAAATGGAACCAAACTCAAACACAGTGCAATTCTTCTGCAGTACTCACAGCTAAATTAAACCATTTTAGCAGTTTGCAATGATACTATTTCTGTTATAGCCCATCCTGTAATACACAAAGTTACAAAACTTTAATGTCTCTATTTCTGTTTTAATACAAGCTTTAGCTTTCATTTGTCTTTTATGAGGAAAACCAGAATTAATTTATCAACAATTCATCTACTGATATTTTATCACGTTACCCTTTAAGATTGTGTAAGTTACTAAATCTGCCATTTTCTCTTTTACCTGTCTGTGGCCACCTTGGGAAATTTAAGCCTTATAAAGGACACAGATGAGGACAACAAACTGTTCATCCAAGGAAGCTGAACCATCCCTCTTTTTATGATAGGAAGCACCTAAAAATCATGGCCTAAGCTCAAGCTACCAAGCACTGTTTCTCCAAAAGTTAAAAAAAAAAAATTGTCACCAATGCTCAAAGGAAAGAATATTTAAATGTTAAGACACTTTAAAATAGTGTCATCTGAAGGGAAGTCTCCGTGGGTATTACCTTCCTTTGACACTCACAGGGAGTTAAACCTAATTGCATTTAGGGTTATCTCTAGCAGCTACACTTGGAATCAACCATCCTCAGGAGGACTATTCTAACTAATCTACTTATTAGGCTTTTATTCAGATTTAGTACAGCCTTTTATAAAAAAAACTACATCTTGAAGGGATAGTAATGGATTTTGCAATTATCAGACAGGAAAGAGCAGACTATGACCTACAATCTCTGGCTTTACCAAAAATTAGGAAAAGAAAATCTTTTGTAAGTAAATCTATAGAACTTTAAGTTAATTTTAGTCCCTATCA
This sequence comes from Illadopsis cleaveri, assembly GCA_013399915.1. NCBI lineage: Eukaryota > Metazoa > Chordata > Aves > Passeriformes > Timaliidae > Illadopsis > Illadopsis cleaveri. The sequence goes on along the minus strand of VXBB01016051.1, from coordinate 413,207 downwards.
GACACCACAGTTATATCTGGAAAGGTAAAACCTGTGTGAATTTCCTGTGCTCCTCCCATACATTCCCTTAAAATACAAACCCTCCCACAGTAACTGGCAGGGAGAACGAAACCTCTTTTCTGTCCTTGCCTTTCAAAGATAAGTGAGTAGCAGTTTTTGGTTTGCTGTCTCAAGCCCCAGTGTCAGCCAAAAGCCAAAGCTGATAGAGGTGATTTTAGACACCAGTACAAATCCTGGCAGCACCTTTTGACAACAGCCACTGCAATTCCTGCCCAGCTCTCCCCATGAGGAACACAGTTTGGACCAGCTCCTTGCCTTCTGCATATTTTAAATATTTCTCTAAATTCCCTCCCAGGGAACCTGCTCACTCTGAGGAGATCCATTCCCCTCCACATTGGGAGGCACCTCTGGACACCAGCAGCCAGAGGTTCTGCTCCTCAGGATCGCAGTGCAGAGCACACCTGGGCCCCACAGGACATGTCTTTGTCCTGGGAAAGAGGCTGTCCACCAAATATCCTCTTGTTCTTAGTTCTAGTCCCTCTTTTGAGCTGTCCTAGCAACTCCTCACAGCCATCAGCAATCCAGGAAGAAGCAGCACTCCTCTCTCTTTCTCTCTCTGCATTCCCAGTTGTTTTCTTCCATTGAAATCCTCCTTTCATAGTTTAAATAGATGCTTCTGCCATGCACTATAAATTCCCAGTCTCATTACCTCACAGGTATTCTGCATTTTGTTGTTTAGCATTTTCCAGTCAGACCCACTAAAAGTTTGGCAACCAATACTGTAAGATGTGCTCCACCCTTTAAGATGACAGCACATTGTTCATGGTTGGGTTATTTGGGGGCTCTTGCACATATGAAAACTTCCTTACATTTTATAACAGTTGCTTCCTCCACCCATACGTCTCATGTCTCTCAGTCAACATTGATCTAGAAAATAACTGTGGAACATTAAATATGACCAGAGCCTAAATATCCTCCTAAGCTCTGTTCTCATTTTTCCTCTTCTATTTATCAAAGTGGCATAACCCAATTTTCACTAGTAATATACAATAAAAAGCTGGTTTATTTGTATAAAGTAGCACTTCAGAAACCTTGAAAAAAAGCCGTACAGATAAATAGCCTGAATTTCTCAAGCTGCTTTCCCTCCCTCCCTACATTTACACAACAACATCCAGTAAGAAACCCTTGCTTCTTTCCTGTCACACCTGTGTGGCTGAGACCTGCCCCAAATGTCTCTGATTTCCTCTTTACTGACCACTTGCTGTGAGCAGAGTTTCTCCTCTGTTGGTACCTCAGTATAGTTTCATTGTTATTGGCTCATCATTATGATTAGTGGGGAATAGGACAAACCCTGGAGCAACCGACAGAAGATTCTCTCAGTACCAGTTCCATGCTCTACTTTGCCCTCAAAACCCAGGGATTTTCCCCCATCACATTCTACCCCAGTACCTCAGACCATGCCTAATAGGCAGATGTAACAACTGTTACAATGTCCCTCAACCTCTACACACACCACCTCCAGCTAGAACACAAAAGTCCTGCACAAAGGTATGGGAATGAGAACCATTCTGCAACAAAAAGGCCACACAATTTCTCTTTTCCCATATTGTCTTGACAGAATTACTCTCTGCTGTATTTCTCTGTTGTGTTCTTCTGCACATTTTACATCCAGCGTTTTGTTTGATCTTTTGTGCAAGTTGTGTTCGGTTCTCTCTCCTCCAAAGCGCATTCAACAGATCAATTAGGCTTAAAGAGCTTTACCTTTAGAGTGTACTGGCAGCTCTCAAGCACAATTATTCTCCAATGCAAAACACCCACAAGACATATTTAAGAGTATACTTCCAGAAATAATATGCTAACACACCACCCAACCTTCCTGCAGAATTGACAAACACTACAAAGGAAAATGCTCTAATGCAGTTCAAGGGCATCTGAAAGTATATTTTATTTCAGTGAACTCCACAGGAAATACACCATTTTCCCTCTCCTCAGTCCAAAGGTAAGGTTGGAAAATGGGAGTCAGAAAAAGTTTTGACTTGCATTGCAGTTTAAAACTTGCTAAATGTTACCAGTATGGCCAGCAACAGATCTACTGCGCCAGGAGCTGGGTTTTCCAAGGGCACTATCCATGCCCTTTGCAGAGAATAAAGCAAATATTTACCTACACAACAGCACAGAAATTAAAATCAAAAATACTTACTTTTTTTCTTAATTTCCTATGCAGTACTAAAAGCATTAGGATGTCTTTCTACCATAAGAATCACAGGGACATACATAATTCAGATCAGCACTTAGAGTGCAGAGATGTGTCTATTTCTTTGCATAGAAGTCTGCTATAACTATGAAGTCAAAGTTAACTGAACCTAAATTTCAAGTAGATTTAAGTCAAATTAAATTATTTCTATTAGTCTTATCTCCCAAAAGAATTAAATCAGCCCTATTAAGTCCAAATGATTATGTCTACGTAGGAGTGTCAATCAATTTCACAATATCACATTAAGATCATGCCACTATGTGTCTGGTAATTTTGACATATCTCCTCAAACTCCCCTGAACAGCCAAGCCCTAACCTCTAAAATATTCATAACTGCCTCTTAATTCAACATGGTCATTGACTCACACAAAAAGTAAAACTCTAGTTAAACTCCCCAGCATTTTTTCCTTCCAGTTCTACTTTGCCTTTCGAAGTAAAGGTCAATTCCACAACGATTACTTCGTGCTGTTAGGAACGGTTCAGTAGCCCCATACAGACCAACGACCCAGGTATGAATCATGATTTAATAATCATGGAGATATAAGTCACAATTCTCATGGGAATAATTTCTGAAAAATTAAGAAAAGCTTCAAGCAGGAACTGAAGGTTCTCTATAGTTGCTTTCTCTTTCTTTAATACCTTTTCCATGCAAACATGGAAACATGCTCTCACAAACAACACTGCACTCTGTGCCAATGACTGTTTTTAGATCAAAAACTTAACATCTGGAAAGACCCGTAACTCTGCTGTTAAAAACAATTTAAATCTCTAAACTGGTTATCCTTATATAGTGAAAAAATTCACATGAATGAAGTTTTACAACAGAGGTTGTCAGGTACAAAGTTTAAAATGTAGAGCAGGCCACATGCACTGTACTAAAACCACTCAACACTTCAATTAAGGCACCCACTACTTTTTCTTCTCACCTTTGGCACCAAAAAAAACTGCATGAATAAAAACTTTACGGAGAAGACTAAAACCAGTTTAAATCCTATAAGTAATTCCATAAAAATAATTTTTCTCCTTATTGTGGGAGAAAATTTTTCAGCTTGAAAGTGTAAAGAAAGGATAAGTCAACCAGCTTTCTAACCATATTAATTTCCTGCTCCTTTTGTAGAATTAGGGAAAAACTAAAGGTAGCTGCTCTTGATTTTTTCCAACAACCTGAATATTCCTCAGAAACTACAACATCCTGTCTGCCTCTAACACTGTAGCTCATTGCTCATTTAGAACCAAGGAAGCCCCAAAAAATACAAAGAAAGTGATTGAGATCAGTGTTCTAGCAACAGCAGCGACTCACAAAACAAAACAAAGCTCTTGAAGTAATAACTTCAGCATCTGCTTTCCTCATTATTCATTTATGTTCTTCACTCTTAAGAATTATTGTTTGTTTTTAAATTGCTATGGCAAGTTAATTAATTGATGAGCCTCAACCACCTTTAAACCTACTTTTACTTACTGATCTCTTTTGTCTTTCTGCAGCAAGTTCTACTAGTCAAAAAAAATCAAATTACAGTTTTCAAGTAATTTAGTTGGTAAGATCTTATTTGTCATCTGTGCCTGTAAACAATTTTGAAGAGCTAAGAACTGACACACAACTCACAAGAAGACAAGCTTACTGCTTCACTGTGGTTTTTCCTGGGGAAAAAAGATATGAAGAACGAGATTTCTATCTCAAACTTTACCAAATATCTGTTCAGCCTCTATAATGAGATCACCTATAGCTTTGAAACAAAACTATTCTCAGGACTCTTTGATAAAGAATGTAAGTACAACCTGTAGTGAATCTATCAAAGATATTTTATCACTTCTCTAGCCCAGGGAGAAGTATAAAACTAGAATAAATACATGAAAGTAATACTTGAGAATACCCTCTGTAACTCCAGCAGCTTGCCTCTCCAATTTCCTGACAATTTTGTTCAACAGCTCTGGCTGGTTTTTCTTCCATAGTTCCTCACGTCTGGCTCTGAACCAGTGTAAACTCTTAGGATTTCCAAAGTCTAGGGACAAGAAGTCCTGAACACATATGAGGTGCATTTTTGCTCATTTTAGAGCTGCTAATTTCATGCTGAATAGTTTCCATGCAGGTAAGAGGCAGTGTGCAATCATTCCTCTTTCACTTTTTTAATGTCAATCACTGCAGCATCCAGCATCCAGTCATGTCACCAGTTGTTTTTGCACTAAAGAATATTAAAGTTATACTTCAAAAGGAAACGAAGCCATACACTTTGGGTAACTCATCTTACTAGCCCCTACCTTTTGCAGATCAACTGTATAATTCTTTAAATGAAAGAAAGAGAATTCAACATATTGTTTATGGACCTTCCACATAATTTTACAGCGGCAGTGACAACATTTTCTGGTTTCTTCTTTAAATAAACTTCTCATTGTTTCCTAGTTTTGTTATAAGAAGAGATTTGTTTACATTATTGTAATATTGCATGGATATCCCTTCACAGGATTGTCCATTGTTGTACTAACATAACTTTCCTGAATCTTAATAGACAATTCAAAGCCTATCATAATTCCTCAATATTTATCCATTTCACATACTGTTCACATCTACCATTCACATTGAGAGATTATTCAGGAAATTTCTACACTGCCATACAGAAATCAATCACTTCAGTAGGTTTCTTTTTCTCCAGCTCATTCTAAATAACCACCAAAATTAAGTTTGCTCCACGAACAGAACAAAGTGCAGGAAGAGGCTGTAACACTCAGAAAAAAACCCAGATAAAATCATCTTTTTTCTGTAACAACATATGTTACCTCACACATGCTGGCAGCTGCTTCCCTCCACACAGAACATGGGCTGACAACAAACACACTCATCTGTTTCCTGATGGAATGGAGCCCTCAGTGCCCAGTTTGCACAAAATGCAGAAAAACTGCCCTGGACCAGACAGGCACACTCAAACACATCACAGCTTCATGCTGGGCAGAGTTACAGAGAAAGCATTACCCTCCCTGACTCAAAAAAGAAAAGAAATAAACATAGGCAATAGTTTCCCCTGTACCAGAAGGATATTTACAAGGGGAAAAACATTGCAATGTATTTTACCCAAGCTACAAATACTGAGTCATGTGGTGTTTGACCTAGTTTCCTGTTAATTTTAAGTGTATTTTTAGTTATTCCCTGTTGATTTATGTTTTCATTAAAACCTGAGGGATTGTCTTTTGAAGGCTGCTGGAGAATGAATGGAGGTGTGATGCTTTGCAGAGGATGCTGAGGCATTTTTCCCCAATGTTTTCTCCCTCTAAGTCACACGTCTACTAGGAGCTCAACTGAAGAGCAAATAAGCATCATTTGTTTACCTCTATCTTATCTTTCCTTCACAGGAATTTAAATGCAAATGAAAAATAGAACAAACACCAACAAATGCATGAAGTGGTAGTGCAGTTTAATGACTACAACCAACAGAGTCTGTGCTCTGCTCACTGCCACTGCACCCTGCAGTCAGCAGTACTTGCAGTGACCCCTTCTTCTGTTTGTAACTGAATATACACAGAAGTGCTTTGAAAATCATCCCAGTATTTATACAGGAGTGAAGTAATTAATTTTTGTGCAACGAAATATATTATTTTACATAGACTCTTAAGGAGATTACATTGATTTGAAACAGAGCAGAAAACCCACCTAAGAAAAGAGCCCTCTGAGTGCTTCCAATCATGGAGAAGATGCATTTAAAGGGTTTTCTTTTGGGGAAATGATGAGCTTAATTTGCAGTAAGTGGAAACTAATTTTCTCAGACCACAGACGTGAAGTCAAAGAAATCAGGTTCACTGTTGCCAATTCTTTCTTCAGTATGAAAATGGACCATAGAACTTCAAAATTTATGTACGGACTCCAAAGGTTCACAGCAATCCATGGCTGATTTTCTTTTTGCTTCCTTTGCCCCTTGTCTACCACTGAATTAAATTACAACATTAGAGTTTGTGTGGTAAACAAGCACAAAATACTGCATACGGACCTAGCTTCAGATGAAGGCTCAATTTCAGCAATGATCTTGATAACTATATTAGGACAGTCTAGGTTTCCCTACAGTTTTCTATTTTTTAAATTTAAAGAGAGTTATGTGCGTGATGACAGCTCTGTATGCTCACAAGACTATTCTTACTTTATCCTGTCTACTTTCACACTCTCCAGAAATTCAGTTTTAAGCTGCAGTTTTCAAGTATTTTGTCAATCACAGTTTATCAAATGCATTCTGCTAAGGCAGCTGTCAGGACAAGATTCAGCAGTGACAAGCTGTCTCAGCGCCTGTTCATTCCACCCTTTTTATCTCTGAGGAGGAGAAATGCTCTGGCTAGAAAAGGCTCTACCTGTTCACTCAGCAGGCAGGGGAGTCACTGGGCTGGCAGAGCTCCTGATCAACACAACGAGGCCTCCCAATAAATCCTCAGCAGCCCATTTATGCCTACTTTTTCCTTATCATAAGTGCTGCTCTGAAAACACTGCTGGCACTCTGCACACAGAGGTGATTGAGTAAAAAGACACAGTGCAGGTTGTCAATTTATCCTGAAATAGCTTCTAGTGGATAGATAAAAGCCATCTAAACCATGGCACAAGACAGTGCTATGGCACAGAATCGTCAGACTTCCCACAAAAAAATCCAGAAAAACACTCTGCCCTCTGTTACACACACACCAAAATTATGGCCTCATACACAATTATTTGTGTAGATAGCAAAATATCAGTGCGTACTGAAGTATTTTCTTATAAATCCTGGCAATTAAGAGCTTCATGTAATCTCACTCTGTATAAACTGTATTTCCAAAAGGCTAAAACTGGGATTATGCCAAACTTGGCTTTTAGCTTTAATTGTGTTGACTACATTACCTAAAAGAATCTTCATAATGACAAATCATGACTGGGAAAACATGTATAAGTCAGATTTCTCCTCCTCCACATATATTACCATGGAAATGCCAAAAGCGTAAGACAGTTCACAGACAGCTTATCTCCAAATATTTTAATTGATCAAAATGATGCCATTTGATCCCATACATGGTCTGTTGTGGGATGAAGGGTGTCTGAAAAGTAGAGTCAGTGTTAATCTACATCAAACACTTCTGCTTTTGGGAGCAGAATGAAGAAGTTTCAGTCTTCATTAAAGAGGAAGCAAGAAAAGGCCAAGTAGTGACTTGAACTTTAGAAGTGTTAAATAGTCTTTGAAACAGGCTGACATTTGAAAATTTTCAATTGTTGTCCATTTTTTAAGTGTCCATCATTGTCCATAAATGTCATATTAAGAAGAACAAAGCAATAAATGGGTCAGAGTAATCTCAAAAATGAGAGAAAAATCATTAGATATGAAAAGAAGCCATCAAACTGTCTTAGCACAGTGTCTCATTGCCAATCCCAGCATGAGAGGTGAGAAGCAGAGCTGGAGGCAAGAGCAGGAGCACAGGAAGAAGTCAGAAACAAAAAATACAAATAACACAAGAATGACCTTAGGTGTAAACAGAGATCCACGTCTCAAGTTTAGACGTTCCTACAAAAGCTACCTCATGTTCACAGTTAGTTTTCCACTGCACACTCCATGCTTGCATATAATGGAGCAACAAACTACAAAACCTTCAGCAAAAGCTGGAGTAAAAGACATGAAAAGAAAACCAAGCAGGTGAGAGAACATAACTAGTTACAATTCTGTTAGACCTGGGAAAAAACCAACTCAAAATCTCTGAGGACCAAGAATCAGAGGACTGTCCTGAAGAAATACATTAAGACTGTAATAGGTGCAGCTGAGCATTTTATTCCTCCAAGGTAAAAAACCTGGACATATCACACATCCTTTCAGATCAAGGATTAGGTATTGTCCAAACACCAAGGCCCTGTTTAGAATGTGGGAGGGGAGGGGGCTGGCCCTGTCCAGAGGTTGTATTTCCTTTCCTTGCATTGCTGGCATGGCAGTCTCTGCACCAACTCCTGCCTTCTCTTTGTGCAGGGCACAAATCCTGAACACATCCCTGTTTTTCAGCAGATCCAAAGAGTGCATTCGGATGGAAGGAAAGCATGCTCATGTATAAAACACTGCACACAGCTTCTGCTTTGCCAGCTGATGTAAAAACATGACAAGAGATAAACTTAAGAACATAATAAGAATTTTCACATGCCAGTAATATTTTTTTAGACTTTCTTTTTTAGTACTAGCCACAGGACCAAGTTACAGCAGTCAGAAAAAAATAATTTTCAGCTTTCATCTTGTGTAATATCTGCCAAATAGGAGAAGATGACACAAAGGCAGGAGGAGTTGAGTCAAGTGAAGGGCCACTAGAAAACTTGTTTTCTCCAAGTGGACAGACTGTGCCTCAGCCCAGCAGCGATCCCACAATTGTCATTGCTTTTATCACAACATCTCTGATGCAGGTTGGGTCATTAACTCGGGACATTAAACATGCCACCAGTCACCCACGGCCAAGAGCTGTATTCAATCATCTGGGAGCAAAGGCGTGGTTTAGAAAATAGAATTTGAACTGAGACCTTTCCTGGACGCAGTCATGTTTATCACTGAGAAAATCCATAGAGCTGCTGACCCTGTTCCAGCACAGAGAAGCACTGAGCCATAAAACCAGCACTCTTCTGAAGGAGACAGCAAACAGAGCTTGGAATTGTGACAAAGCAGAACCTCTGTTCCATAGAGGAAGCTGCAAATTCACTAGTTCACCTCTGGAGGTAAGAGTTTCACCAGTAGGGTATCATGACAAACGTTGATGAAGCATCCAAGGGCACTCTGACATCTTAACTAGTCCCTCCCAATTACTTGGTGGCCCTGCTCCATCACAAGCATTTGGAACCATTTAAATTTCCCCATATCAAATCCTATTTGTCAGCGATGACAAACCCTAGATATCATCTGGCACACAGAGGCCATCAGGCAAATCACACTGATAACAGTTCACAGAAAGGGGCAACTAAAGGTGAAATCACTTCTGGAAGGTTCAAGAGAGCAATGTCACAGCTGAAGCAGCCCTTTCACAAACAACTATCTCAAAGTTCATCTTTATGACCTTTCCTTTCACCATCTACCCTTTTAAGCTGTTATTTACTGGTCAACATGTCCAGCACGTATTAAAAACCCATGAAGGTGGGATTCTTTACAGAGAAGCCAAACCTATTCTCTGCAGTCAGGGGAGAGAAATAAACACTCCTGAGATGTGTTCAGAGGGAGGCCTTGTCCACCTGACTTAAATGAGTGAATTCATGACAGAATGGTCTTCCTCTGGAAAATATCTAAAAGCATCTCCCACTCTCTACTGAATCCAGGAGGAAAATCAAGCACTTCAGTTGCAAAATGTCTTCATTAAGCACAACATGGGCACAGAACTGAGGGGATTAAAGCTGTGTGTTGGACACTCTGCTCTTTTAATCTTCAGAACAGAGTGCAAAAATAACCTCCCTAAAAAAATAAGTTCTTGCATGACTGGGTAATATAAATTGATAAAGCAAAGAAAAATGTTAAATTTAAATGTCACTAAGCATGAACAATCCTTGCTGTGTTAAGGTGTGAGTAGTGCACCCCAGGCAACAGTTCACTCTGAAGAGAACTCAAGATCTTGGATTGAGCTTCCAATACTTTTCACCTAAATCCTCTGGGATTGTTCCTGGATTCTGAAGGTCCAAGCAGTCCACTCCTTGCACAGGTATTCAGATTCCATTACACTGGTTTGAGGTAAGGAGTGTATAGAGGGACAATGTTTTAAATTCATGCTCAAAAGTCATACCTAAGGACTTAAAATGGAGAACTAGAATTGTCTCAATATTGAAATAACTCCTTCCGTAAATGTTACAACTTAGAGGATTTGCCAGATATCCCCTCACAAATAGAACATATTGAAAGAACACCTACAGCTATTCCAGTAGATGCACAATAATAATTAACAGAACATTTCTGCATTAGATGTCTTATGTACAGATTCAATGCAGAATTATATATTACCACACCAGTTCTGTTTGTTTGATATCTTATTTAGACTCTCCAATCTTATTTCAAGGTAGGCACATCAAGTTCTTTAAAATAAATTTTGTTGACTTAAATTGTGGGTTTTTTCAAAACATCTATGGCATTCCATGAGTGTTCACCTAAAACTATGAGATCAATGCATCTAAATGGGAAATTTAGGACAGTAACTACATTGCATATAGCAAATACAACATGCAAATATTGCCACGGTTTCTCTTACATGAAATTAGGGTGCAAAGGAAGATATCAACAGAATTATGATACATTGAATTAATTTACCTTCAAATATTAGAAGCAGTAAATTTTCTGCTCATTTCCAGTTTTCTAACAAATCTCTTAATACTACATATGCTAATGTATCGGTACTAGTTAATGCACTTTTATACTACACTTCTTCACAGAACCTCATGATTAATAAACATTATGTATTCAGTTTTAAATTTTAATTATCTTGCCTTTCATAGAAAGTAAACTTCCCCATTGAATGTCAATAAAACTGGTGCAAGTGAAGAATGGTAAAGTAGCATTGTTATAAAAATTCTTCTTGTTTTCTTCTTGTTTGGTTCATCTAAGACAGCCAGATAAAGAAACCCAAAGTGGTTAAAAAGAGTATTTAGGACTGGTTATTTAAAAGTACCTGCCAGAGCTGCTTAATCAAGATGGATAACATCTGTGCTACAGCAGAAGCATTTCTCCCTTTTACAATCATCTTTATAATTTAACTAGCCTGAAGATTGTGTTGAACTGCAAGAACTAAGGATGATTTTAATGCTACTGTGAATAAGTTAATTTCCGGTTGTACTTTTCATCAATGAAAAACTGTATCTAAACCCTTTTTGCCCCCTTCCCCCCTCCCAACTCTCCCTTTTGCTACCTACCCACATAAACCAAAACCTGCAAGATGTCCATGGCTATGGCAGCACCCCTTCCACTGAAGTGACACATCACTATTGCCAGAATAAATAAATTGTTCTTCTACATTAGGCTGATTCATCTCTCACATCTTCACAATGCTACTTTACAACTGGGCTGCAAACCAAAATAAATTCAGCTGTTGTCATCTCATGAAACTTAGTAAACATTTTTTATATCCCATTTTTCCTCAGTACTTCTCCTGGATGGGCCCAAACCACTACAAAAACCAATCATTTATACTTTTTTCCCCTTTATGTTTGTGTCAGACCATAATGTTCTTCAATTAGATGCAGATATGGGCTCTGAAAACAGCAAAGTAAGGTCATGCCAGTGGGAAATTACAAGTTACAAATCACCCCACTACATCACAGCTCCACAGGAACTTTAGTTCTCCAGCAAGTTAATAACTTATCTTGCTTTACTTATTTTATAACCAGAGAATTCTTCCTCACTATTGAGAGCACATTCTCCTCTAATATCAATACCATCTAACAATTTATGCAATGTTCACTCTTCCATAGATCTAATATTTAATTGCTTTATAATGTCCCTGACCTCACTATTTTGGGGAACAGAAATACAGCAAGGAAGGACAAACTGAGGTGATCGGGTAAATGAGTTTCACAAATCATTAACACCATGAAGAGCAAGGATTCGGTGCGTTACTTCAGCTTCATAGGATATAATTACATGTTTTGATTAGCAGATATATTTTCCCAGCCTCAGGTGTCAACAAGGGTTCAAGTGTATAACATGTATAAATGGGTGCTAATTTTACTAGTCATGAAAACGTGTTTCGCTAATTACATTTATACCCTCTTAGCCCATTTCCATTCTATATTGCTTTTCTGTAGTACTTCTTCCTGTTTATTTCCTTAGTGGCATTTGAGCTCTTCCAAATGACACAATGATTCTAAAACTCACTTGGCATGGCAAGTTACTTCCCCACTGAATACCTGATGTAGGCTCAAAGAGGAACGAGATTTACAGACGTATACAACTTTGTGGTCATTTCTGTACTTCTGTGAACTGCCTCCTGTTTAGGATTATCTGGGATGAAAATTGAAACCAGGGATAACCTTGTTTATATTAAAGAGAGTCGGGTCGAGACAAACGCAGGTCCAACCAGTATGGTCACCACTACGTGTTCTCCTTTACTCGAACTAAGATGGCAGTTTATATACATTTCTATATAGTTTACAAAATGGATAGCTCTTCCATTGGCACACGGCAGAGAGAAAAATGCAAACATACATTGTTGAATCTACTCTTAAGGTAGCTAACAAGCTCACTAACAATTCTGTGCAATGACTTTCACCAAATCCCATTATCTTTCCCAGACACCTTAACATAATTTCTAACTGCGCCACAACTTCTCTAACTAATTTCAACTGCGTCAAAGGCTTCAGGCCTCAGGACAGGCCTCAGCTGGGGTAACTCAGGTCTGGGCAGCTCCTTCCCTAGGAAAATTCTCTACAGAAAATCTTATGGCAGAAGTGGTGCTTTTATTTCAGCCAGCTGGTTATTGTTAGGCATGCAAGAATTTCTGATTGTTGACACCAAAAAATAAGGGAGCAAGGCTGTTTTAAGAGAGCGAAGCCCTTTTTCCTTGCCCTGCACTTTCCTGACAGTCCTACACATACTTTGTTCACAGAAATGAGATCAGAATCCAAAACTGAAAGAGCCTCTTTTCACACAATCAGCTACAGAATGGTTTAGGCTGGAAGGGACTCAAAGATCATCTACTTCCACTCCCTAAGCAAAACCATGATGGAAAATGTTTAAGGTTTTGGATAAGAACATGGGATAAAGCTATTAACCACAAGCTGCTGGACATTGGAATACCAAAACAAGGACATGTTTCTACAATTCAGATTGCAAAACAAGAAAAAGACCAAAAGATTTCCAAGTGTGACTATAGAAGCATGAGGAAAGTAAGCACCAACATGACCACAGTTTTACTGTCTATGCACCTTTATTGCATATTTAAACATCAGGGTTTGTCTTCCTTAAGAATAGCCATGAAGCAACTTTTAAGAATGACATTAACATTTCCACACTAATGCTGCGATCTGTAACTCTCACAGATAATTAACTGGCTAATATGAAGCCACAACTTACTAGAAATTACTTGATTTTAGCAAACAGCAAAAGACCTCACCAGCTCAGTCCTTTAGCTCACAGTGTGGCATCAGAAAGCACTGTTGGCTTGGTTGGGGCAAAACTTCAGAGTACATAATAAAAAGAACAGTAAGAGAAGGACAGAACATTCCAGTGTTCATAACCACATGATAAAATGCTGGTAATAATCTCCTCAGAGCCTTCCCTTGCCACTGATACTTCAAGACTTATACTAAATATTTCAAACATGATTAACTCAAAATAATAATTAAGAGAAAAATCACATGGAAATTACCAACATATTCAAGAGTGTAAAGGTTTTGCAGGAGAGTGCAGGTGTAGAGACTGGATTTATAGGCTTTGACATGGACTGCTATACTTACATAATAATTACTAACAACTGAGAGACCTCAAAAGACATATTAAGAACTCAGTGCACAGATTTAAAAAAAGTCTAGCTATACCACCAATACCAAGCAGAGATGATTTACATTTCCCTTGTAAATATTCCGGAATATTTATGTATAGAATCAATACTACATATTATTCTGATAGGATGTGATGAGAGTTTATGCTTATTCAGTACATAACAAAAATACTGTCTCAAAGTCTATCTGAAACTCAACAAGTCTACAGTGGCAATATAAAAAAAGCTGAAGAAGGATTAAAACCTTCAACTCATAATAGGTACAGTATGGCAGGTAACTGAGCCTTGCAACACTTCACTAAAGCTGAATGAAAACCTTTTTACAAATGTAAGGTTTAAAAAACAGCGAGTAGATGTGGATAAAATACAACCTTAAAACTACTATGCTATGGCTGGCACAACAGACCAAGTGTGATTCCTTTCTTCACTCCTCTCCTTTGCATGAGTTGGAGTTTCAAAATTACCCAGCTAGGTGGAAAAATGCAATTGAAGTAATGATATTTATGATGAGAGGCTTCTTTTCTTTTGCTGTACTCTGAAGGCTGCAGATAGCTTTACCTTGCTCTCAGTATTTCAAATTTGAAAAATGGGAGCAATAAGGGTGTAAATTCAAAGATATTGTATGCATGTTCATTTTAATGGAGTCATCAGTACTATTTAGTTAACAATGCACAAAACCTGTTCTTTCACATGGCCTTGCTAAAGGTTTTAAGCATAAGCAGCCTCGTTTCAGAGAATGGGAATACTTAGGCAGGAAGGTAAGTGCACCTTTAAATGTTTTAATCACAAGGAGATTAAATGCACACGTTCGGCACTTGGCTAAAAAAAAAAATTACAACTTTCTGCATTTTATTTCTTTCCATTCGAGTTCTTTTACTGTATATGAGAGCTTTTTAGCAAGTCCAAACAAAAGCACTGTGGATAGCAAAGTATTTCACATATGTGAAGAATGTTGAAAAATTAGTTCTTCAGGGTTTTAATTGTATATACATCAAATCGAGTCAGCTGCCATAACAGAACAATTGCTACATTCATGCTGTGTGTTATGAACTCTAATTGTTAGAAACACTTTTCGTTTCAATCTTGACAACATCTATATTAATTTTTTTCACGATTTCTTTGTGGGGTTTTTTATGCTAATTCTGTTAATAACAGAATAACATTATACACTGTATTTTTATTCCTGATCATTAGAAATGTAAAGCACAACATGAGTCAGAAACTGTAAGGAAGAGGAGAAATTAAAAAAACCTCTTAAGTATAAGAGAGAAAAAAATGAAGCAAAGTTGTGCTAAAACTGGATGAAATCTTAACAGAAATTTTGCTTTTATCTTCAAAAAGGCACTGTATTATAACTAGAACTTATAATTAAAAGAAAAACTCTGTACAATTTCTTTAAATTGATGAGTAAAGAATATTTAGGCATCACAGATATCTCCACATCAATAACATCAAAAGTTGAGCCTACAGCTTTTGAGAAAATATTTGAGAAAACAACCAATAAAGAAAATCTCCAACCAATTTGTGATCATCTCAGAACACTTGGAGAGGATGAAGCGTCCCAGAGGAACATGAAGCAATACCTGCCTTGCAAAGTGAGGAGAAGGGGAGGAAAAAGAAATTAATAGACCTGTCAGCTTAACTCTGATATCAAATGACACGGAACCAATTGCCAAACATGAGTTTTGTGAAGATAAGAAATGATGATAAGGAACAGTCAACATAAATTTGTAATGAGTGAATTAGGAACAAATTCAAATTTGTTTCTTTAGCTAAAAGCGATTTGGCGCTCTTGGAAAGGATTTCAGCAAGGTGTTGATGAAATGTTTTACAGCAATTTAATCCTCACCATGAAAAGACAATGGAAAGATGCCGGGCCTGATGGTGGACTAACAAGTCACTCCTGAAAGGTACTGTAGAGGGTTTTTATCCCTCAGGACCATAAATTGAGAGCTGGTTATCCTAAGAGACAGTGCTATGTAGTTTTATTTTGTAAGTTTTTAAGAACTGTCACTAAGTCTTTCAGAAATCACCCAGTAAATCAACAAGTAAACATCAGACCTAACTCAAAGGGGATAAAATTCAGCTGTATGTTTCAATCACTTAGACCACAAAGCTACATTACATTTAAAAAAATACTCTATCAATACTAGATTATGATATAAATATTATTTATGGCAGTCCTTACAGTGGAGATTTCCAGCTGAAAAGCATAAAAAAGTGTTTCAGGAAAACATGAAGAAAAATGAGACTTGCTAGAGAAGCCATAGTCTTAATAAATACATGTGATAAAAAGAGAAGCAATCCCTGATTCCCTGCACCCCTCTAACTTATTTGGAAGTGACAGGAAAACAGATGATGTGCCACATTTTTTAAATTGTTTGCAAACAGACCAAGTGAAGAGGAATGAATCCTTCCAGAAGCCGTAGATTGCATCATTCCAGGAATATTGCACATCTTCCTTCCACACCTGTAGCTACACTTAGAGAACAGTATTAAGGGGTTCTTATTTTGCATTATACTGTTTGTCACAAATTTAGGAAGTCCCTGTGATGACCCAACAGTAACCTGGGCCTGGATGAGAAATCCCATAAACTGAACTTCAGGTGTGGAAGGGAACCGAGACAATTCCACCAACATTTCACAGGCACGACCTTCTCTGTTTTCTCAGGGAGTGAAAAACAAACTGACTGAAAAGTGAAGTCAATTCTTAACGTACAAATCAGAGAAATAATGCAAACCATGTTATCCCAAGTGTAGGCTGAAAACTCTCAGTCTCTTTGCCATATATTCTAACTTGGCTCCTGGTTAACATCATCTGGACACAGAAAAAACCTGTCAGTCTCCATTTGCACTTAGCACTGTGCAAATAATGCTCTCTGCCTTCAGAACACGCACACACAGAATCAGGCACTCAATTACATTTATTTTTCACTAGAGAAGCCTAATTTGAGAGCTACTTTCGAAGTTTAAGACCTGACACTTCCTCTGAAAGATGAGTCCCATTTCTTACTGCACTGAGAAGACAGCAGCAGATGTAAAGCTCCTACTGTGCTCTACACCCAGCCTGCCCATTCCAAGCTCACATAACTCCTGCTATAAAACATCCCAGCTCCTATTTATGTGCTTAATTCACAAATCAAAATTTTTCAAGTGAAATACAAAGACACCATTACCTTGCTAACCCTAAGCTCACCTTGGATGTACTTTCAGGCTATTATTGGCTCATCTAGTTATTCAGACACAACAAGACATAAAAAGCAAATTTCTGGGTTAGCACAGCATGCCTTTGGGTAGCGTTATAAAGCCTGAGAACTGAAATAAGCATCATAAAAATACATGGCCTGCCCTGCAGATGCTACTTTAGAAAATGAACTCGGTATTTAAAAATCAGAAATAAAAACTCACAGCCACAAACCCCAAACAATATTTTAGCACACATGGAATGATGTCCCTATCACAGCTTTAACAGCCCTCCAATTTCAAATATATTTTAATGCTCAATTAGCTAATAAGTCATTTCTATTTTCTTACCATGAAAATGATTTCCAGTGTTTATCATGAATCATGCCATATTTTTAGACTTCTGTCAGGGGAACCATTATTTACAAACAGCTTTGTACAATTTTCCACACCTAAAGTAAAAACAACTCCCTCCCCCCAAAAAAAAATTCAAAACAAAGCAAACCCCAAAGCAAGCAAACAAAAACCCACAAACCCTTCAAAATACAGATATTTGATACATGGAACAACTGTGTGCTGTGCACACGTTTGAAAAGCCAGGAGCCTCAAGCTTATTTTCTCCTCTTCAAAGAGAAAGAAAAATTATCAAGGAGAGAAATAAAAGGAGCAGAAATTTTACAGCGCCCTTTTCACACACCTGTATTTCACTGCAATGTTAAACACAGCACAGAGCTGCCTGTACTGCTGGTAGCAATATTTACACAGCGAGCATGTGGCAGAACAACAAATATTCTCCACAATTAATTCACAGTGTTACATGGGGGCTGTTGCTTAGCTATTGATGAAAACATTCAATTTAATAAAATTCAGCCTTTTCCTCTGTCTTCTTGCTCCACATCCTATTGTCTCTAATTGCAGCATCTTCTCTCTCTCACACACACACAGGGAAAGCTGCCAAGCAGCTCCCACCGGAGCCAATGTCATGGCTACTTTTCAGATTACTAGGAGGGAGTATGTAAACTGCACTGTCAAGTATCTTATCCATGGGGATTGAGTGTCATTTCAGAGTCCCCAGTCTCAGATGAGTCAATCTGAAGCCCTCTTGCTCCACTCTGGTCTCTCAGGGAAGTCATCCCTGCTGGCAGCCAGTCACCTTAACCTCTGCTCTTACCAAACTGTGGAGCCTTATGTTTAAGCTGGGTATCAAAAGATCTCAGTACCAAAGCTGCCTATTCATAATCAATGTATTATCTAATGTTGCAGTGTGCAATTTGGGGTTTTCCAAAGTTCTGTATGTTTTTGTTATTCACCACAATAATCTAATTCATATTTAACTTAGCTATTGAGGTTTCCAACAGTTCAGAAAAATTTATTTTTTATATGGTTACCTAGATGTTTGCAAAGCCAATAAAATACAGCACATCTGCAAAAACTTCCATCACCTTGTTTTGTTAATGCTCATGTAGAGAGAGGTCTGTGCTGAACTCTCTTATTTATTATTCCTTATTTCTCCTTAGTGTATCAAATGTCAAACAAAACCAAAGCCAAACAACCCTCTCACTTTCACATTTTAAACATCTGTCACTTCTTGAGATGTAAATTTGTGAAATTAAAAAACAAAGAAGAGGCATCTAGTCTAAGTCTTCTTTGGTCATATTTTGCTCCCCCAGACACAAATGACTCCTTTAACTCCCTGCACACACTGAGAGCCAGGGATGAGGTCTTGTCCTGGCTAAACACACCCAACTCTCTCAGCTTCTCTTCATAACCGAGATGCTCCACTCCATTAATCATTTCTGAAATCCCCTGCTGGACCTGCTCCAGGAGCTCCCTGTCCTGGGGAACCTGAAGCTGGACAAAATATCCCAGGTGAGGCCTCAGCAGGGCAGAGGAGAGGGGCAGGATCACCTCCCTGAGCTGCTGGCACTGCTGTGCCTGTTGCACCCCAGGATGGGCCTCTTGGCCACAAGGACACACTGCTGGCTCAGGGACATGGCTGATCCATGACTCCACAGCAGGGGAATGATGAGTAAGATATTTAATAAGTCAGTAATCCAGCAAAATTTAATTTCACTTTATCCAGAATATTCTTTTATTTCACAGGGGAAAAAAAAAAGTAAAAAGTTCCATATTATCTCATTAAAATAAACAAACCAAACCCCAAAGATACTCCCAAGTTAGCAGCAGTTTTGGAAGACAGAGAGAGATAAATAAAAGACAAAACAAACATCAACAAAAGTGATGATTCCCAACTCCAGCTCCTCTGCAGCTGTTCAGATGTGTACATACAGAAAATAAAATAACTCTAAGGTTGTTTTTCCTTCCTAGGGGAACTGCTGTCTTTTCCATCACTGCAAACACCACTTCAAGCAATTGTCATGTCTGAAGATCTCTTTGCCTCCTCTGGCTGTTTTTTTAACAAAATATACTACAAAGGTTGAACTAGAATGGTACGGAGCAAAATTGTCACTCAGCTTTGAATTTATTGAGAGAATTCTTTCATACACATACATTTTAAAATACAGATAAATAAAGTATTTATTTCTTTATCCCCTTGAAGAAAAATCTTACTACTATCTGATCAGAGAGGTCAACCTGTACAAGGAAAAGCAAGCATTATCAATTTCCTTAATTCACCATGTTCATAAAGTACAAACTTACACTGCTGAGAGAAATGGCAAAATAATACAGTGTGACTAAGGATGAGCATGCAAATGGTTTAGAGAATATTCTTGATGGTTGGAATGTCTCATGAATTTTCTCCCTGCCTGGTTTAATAGTTCTTTATGGAATATTTTGAGCACAGCATGAAATCCTGAAGATATGCAAGCAGTATTTCTCTCATTTTTCCTAAAGAGGATTTGGACAGTGAGAGTGTCCATTGTTTCACTCCTTTCTGGCAGCCTCTGCAAAAAGAGAAGTGCACAGGCAAGGTAAAGGACCAGTCAATTACCCAAACAAAAAAAATGAGACCTGCAAGAAAGGGACATTCCTTTCAAATGGACAACAAAGTTATGTACAAACATAAGTGGGTAATTTTTTATGATTCTACCAATATTTGTTCAAAATAGAGTATACTGAAAAAAGGGCTTGTCCCCTACAACATATTGATTTTGAGCAGTGAACTCTGACACATTCAGTATTGCCCTGTCTCCTTGCAATTTTAATATAAATAGGAAAGCCTGAAAAAGCAGACACACTTACAGATTTGGAGTAAGAAAGATCAGCTGAGCCTAAACTTCCATTTTTGACATTTGAATGAAGACAGTCTCTCACTTTTTAACACACCTATTGCTGCTGGTACCAGAGAGATAATTTAATGAAAACATTTATCCATTTAAACCATGTGCAAATGGATGATCCTATTTGCATCCTATGATGAGTACGCAAATACACCAAGCACATGCAAAGTGGATGAAGTATGCGAGCAACAATAACTACATATAAATAAAATAATCATTAATAAGACAAAGTGCAATAATTAATAAGACAAGTGTCTTCATTAACACAAAGGATTGTAGGTGAAGATCCCTCCCATTGCTGTAGCAGAAAAGTTCTGCCATAGAATATTTTATAGGGACTTAAGTTGTTTTTTGGCCTTGGTTGTATGTGGACTCTTACTAAAGCAAGGTTTGAACTTATGGAAGTTTTTTGACAGATTTAATTAATTTGGGTTTTAAGGTTCTGCTCATACGTTTAATTTTGCCACTTGTCTGCAGGTCCCAGGTAAGTCTTAGAACTTTGTTAATTTCTCTGATTACTGTTGCCACAAAACGTGGTTTCTTATTTGATGATCTGCTCAAAGGAACTTTAAATCTTGGAATTGTATGATTGAGGAACGTTTTCACTACTTTTTTTGTTGTGTTGGTGTGACAGGGTTAAGTTTCAGGCTATTCACTGAAGGTATCAACTAATATTAGTATGCATTTGTATTTTTCTTTGTGTGGCACTTCAGCAAAAATCTATTTGCTAATAATTTCCTGGGAGATTTCTTGTTTTTGTTACTTCTAATATAATTTTCTTGTTTGTGTCAGGGTTGTTTTTATACTAGGTTTTATATTTGTTTGTTATAAATTGTACAATACCAGTTATTTTTTTCTTTATCACTACTTCTTTCAAATGCTTTAGAAGATTTTCTGTTCTTTAATGGGTATTTTTATGCTTTCATTGAGCTATTTTTTGCAGGAGCAATGGTGGAATTATAAATTGTCTTGCCGGGGAATAAGTTAATTCACTTTTTTTCATTTCAGTTTTAAGAAAATTAATTTGTGGGTTTTTGATAGTATTTTGGAGTAAATAGGTGAAGATCCCTCCCACTGCTGTAGCAGAAAAGTTCTGAATATCCCCTGTTTTGGGATCATTCCTTTACCTGCCAAAGCAGGACTTGTCATGCCCCAAACCCAAGGTGCACACTGACATCCTGTTCCTGTGCTGCACTGCTGCATTTATCTCCAAAGCCCTGAAATGCCCTATTGATCATATCCCTCTCTTATTAACTTGTGAGACATAATGATGCTATAATCCATAAACCTCAGGCCCTCCTGAACAGTGCTCAGAGCCATCATTAAGTTAGCCATTCCTCACAGACTCCTGCCATTGTGCTCCAATCTGCACTGGAATGCAGTAAAAACATTGTTAGAGGAGCTCACTGGAGAAAATCAGAGGTATCTGGAAAACCCAGCTGTCAAAGCCCATGATTTCCAACAGAGCCTATCAGAGCCTGCCAGAATTTGCCTTACAAGTTGTTCCCTGCTGCCTTAACAGAAAAAAAAAACCCCTCCAGAAAATGCCCACTGGTTGCAAACTTTACCTACCTTCCCCTAAGGTTCTGGCTTCTCTGATGGACTGCTCAGGGGTCATGCTGAGAAGTCAGGAAACTGTTGGAGATTTCATTCCTTACCCAAACTGGTATGATTTGGGAAGAGACCGTAACAGAAACTTCCATTTTCCAGAAAACTTAAAAAAAAACCCCTGACTTTTCAGTCTGGTTTGGAAGAAGATCAAATTCAAAGAGCTGACCAGAGATTTGGATGAACTCTGTGAACATTTTATGTCGGATACTCTCGGCTTTGTGCAGATTCCAATAATAAATAACAGTTAGAGGCAGTCTTTAGGAAGCTTGGTGAAGTATGCATGGCCTACAGCTGTTCATGCAAATACAGATACAACTGATCATGTCCATCGAGCATGAAAACAGAAGGGAGTGGCAAAGCAGCAAAGCCATAATGATGGAAGGAATGTTTATCTCCTCAAGCCACTGTTTCATCAACACAAACACACAGAAATCAACATTTTCATGCACAGCAAGATATTATAGCTAGATGACTTTTAAAGGTTAAAAATAATCTCCAGTAACCAATTTTACCCAAAATCTGATTTGAATGGGACCTTTCTAGTAACACACACAAAGAGGTGTTTGGAGGTTCAGAATGGAATTGTTGCCACACATCTGCAGATGCAAGAAAGGTTTACAACAGTGTTGGAATGAGATCTCAGTATCCAAGAACACAGTGTTACATTTTGAAACACACTGCAACCACCCTTTTAAGAGAAGATTTGATCCCCCTAATCCATTCTTAATTTCATTAAAACAGTGAGAATAAACACACTAATACTTCCCAAAGCACAAAGAATGTAAAGAAATGAAGCAATGAGGTGCCCAGGTAACACACCTGAGACATTTGTTGGTAACCCAGGAGGTGTTCAGAGATCCCAAAGATGAACATCCATGTTTCAAACCCATCTCCCCGTTGTCTCAACTCGGTAGCAAATGCTGCACTCAATCAAATGATCTAAAATGTAATATAAATATAATTTAATGTGCTGGAGGAGGGACAAGAGAACTCCCAGTTGTTTAAGCAGACTAAGAAACTCGTAATTTCTATTTAGGAGAATAGAGGTTTAACTCAAAACATTGAAATATGTATATACTGACTTCTGCATACTAACTCTAACCCACAACACAGAGTCAGAAGTATCTCAGAGAGCCAAAGAAACATTTCTATTTCTAGCACTGCAGATGAGAATTTCCTCTTTTTTTGGTGAATCCAAGTTTAATCATCACCTAAAAAGTAAAATAATAACTAAAATGTACCTAAGTGCAAATGAGAAATCAAATGCAGCCTTCCCCAGGGCCATCTTCTTTTCAGCATTTCACCATTTGGCAAAAGGCTTTGTTTTTTTTAAATTGGTATTAATTAGGGTAGGACAACTGGGAGGTGAAACTTCTGAAAAAAACAGATCACAAAATCTCCACATGGGCAAAAAAAAAAAAAGAGCAATTGATGGCTTTTAAGTTCTCTCAGTTGCAACAGCATTTTTATTCATTCACTGTGAGGTATTCTCTATCACATATTTTGCATTCTTTTCCAAGTCAAGACAAAAGATCTGAAATAAATAAAAATTCTTCTACAGAAAAGCTGTGTTGAAAACAGTATTGGCATTAAAAAATACACTGATTCCCTCCAAAAAAACCCCAAACAAATCAAATATAAACACATTTGAACTTAAATGACTCATTATTTCTGGAATAGTTATCTGAAGGTTTTTTAAATCTATTATCCATTCAATACTGACTAATCAGTGAGCAAAAATGAGAACAATTTTGTTTCTGACAAGCTGTTAGGAATATCAGTTTTACAATACAGAAGCCACACTAGTGTAACGCTGTTCCTTTATGGGATAGTCCTACTCTCTTCAATAACAATGAAATCAGCTGTTCGATATGCAGACCACTAAATACAGTGATTTCTTTTACTCTAAATGATGATCTTTGTGTAGAATTCCTCAGTTATACACATATACAAACCCTATGAAAGATGCACAAATAAGTAGCTATGACTGAAAATACCAATCCATATCCAAATCTGCAATTACTTCTAGTTCTGACTGAATTCCTACCGTATAGTTTCTTCACTAGCATTAACAAAAACCAAAGCTGACCTCATCTGAATTAGGCATTTCAAAGAATTTGTACAGAATGCATTTTGATCCCCTGCTGCATTTAGTCATTCTATAGAACACAAGTCTTTCTGACGCTCTTCAGGTAGCCTTGAGCACTCAAGAAACTTTTCAATCATCCCTACGCAAAGTTTCTAATCCTGCCTATTTAATTACCCCACTGTACAGTGCGAATAAAGTGTTTTCTCCAAGTCGGGGTTTGCAAACGCGCCGGTTCCTGCGAGTCAGCGCCGCGAGCCTCAGTCCATTACTGTGACAGGGAGTGCTCCTACTAACAACTGCTTTTTACTCCCCCTGACAAATGTGCTCCGTGCCAGGGCTGACGTTTGTGTAGTAATCAGGACTGATGGATTGGGACGCCGGTGCTGCCGAAAGTGCCCCCCGTTTTAATGCCGGCGATTTGTCAAGCGTGCCGCTATCGCGCTGCTGTCAGCCGCGGCCGCCACAGCACTCCGTCATCTTTCCACCCACCAAGGTCACTTTGGCAGCGACAGGAGAACTCCACCACGAGATTTTCATCCTCACTGGTGGTGGGAATGGCCAGGGCTTCAAGGCATTTAGTTTATTTCCAGCAGTCCTTAAAAGTTCCTGCAAAATGACCGCACTACTAAACGCTAAATTAAAAGATGGAAGTAAAAGTACGTGGAAGCAAAAGTTGCTCAGCTGGCTATCAACACAAGTTTCAGAGATGCAGGTTTACTGTAAACCCCTGTCTGGTTCTCACAAGATATACTTAATCTAAGAATTATTTAACATTCCAAGGACTTTTGCCTTAAAATATATATAGAGAAAAAAACTGAACAAATGATTAAAAGACCGAAGTGATATATCTACAAGATGTACCTGTGCAGCTCCATGAAATTTTGAATAAACTAGAGCTTCCAAAAACAAAACTTAAAGAAAACCAGAGAAAAGTAGGACCCTTACTCTCAACTATTTAAATTAGTGCAGAAAAGTTACTAATTTTCTACATTTTAATCGAAAAGCGTATTAAAAGCTTTTTTGTTTGTTTTGCAGTTTAAGAGCCTTAGCAGCCTCCAATTCCTTTCTTATTATTTTCCTTTTTATTTTTTTTGCACCAACACTCAAAATATAATCACGCCAGCAAGATTTAGATGCTTACACATTTTGAAAATAAGTTCTCTGTGTTCAGTCACTTATAGAAATCCAGTCTTCAGTGACTAAAAAATTTAAAGAATTTAGCTGAGGAGTTTAATGCACTACGTGAGAGGAAGGTTATACCAAAGGCATTTGTGAAGTAACAAATAACAGCTTCCTGAATAGCAGTCTCCTACAGACCAAAGCAGAATGTGATATATAAGTCACACTTTCACTTAAAGAAACATGAGTTAGTCCATGAGGCAGAATACAAATCAGCACACTTGCCCACATCTCCTTCCTAGATCTTGAGTATTTGCTGCCAAAACCCAAAGCCTGTAAGAAAATACCATTCAAGATAAAAGATGAGATACATCTTATCCCCTAAGATACACAGGCAGAAAGTAGCTGTAATAGCTGAAAATGAGAGAAATCAAACCACACTCATCTTCTCCCCACTACAAAAACCTGAGTGAGGTGGGAAGCCCTGCCCCAAGTTACTCTCACAGCGGCATCCACCTCAATCCTATTGGCAATTACTTCTGTTTTCAAGGATTGCAGAGATGAAAGGGAGAATCCGGTTTACAAATGTTGATGCTACATGGCTTTTTTGTTGTGCATTTCCCCAGGCTCCGTAAGAACAGACAACAGCTGAGAAAGCTCCACTACTGCAAAGTCACTGCCATCCTAAACTGCAGAGAGCTGTTTGACAAAACCTGTGAATTTACTGTCCCCAGCCTGAGTGGATTCACTCTATGACTGGAAAGCAAATACACATTTACTGCTTTAGTCACTACAGAAAAACTGCCCTCTCCATTTTTCTATAGCATATCGTCACGTCACGTCGAGAGAGACTCAAGGATTAAGGAAAAGGGATGCTGGAACGTCAAGAAACCAAAAAAGGTAGACATTGCTTATGTCTTTAGTTAGATCAATTTCTAACCTAAGGTAAACTCTGAACCCTTATGTTTAAATTGGGCACCAAAAGATTTTAGTTTACTTTTAGTTAGAAATTGGTTTAGCCCAAGAAAGGCTGTCTCATACAGGGCATGTTAAAAACCCACCAGGACATCTGACTCTCTTTAAAGATCTGCTTTCCCTCTGACAATTTCTTAAATAAACATTTGGATCAGGTGGTGATCTCAACATGCTGTCAAAAATGTAAACATGACTCCTGTGCCAGGCGGCCTGTGCTTGGCTGAAAAACATGGCTTGGCATTACTATATGCATAAAAGGTGAATAATGACTAAATATCTGCACAATTAAGCTTGTGAAAAAAAATGCTATTCTAGGTCAAATTTATGTGAAGTTTTAGAAGACTGTGACAGCAGAGTCTGGGATTACAGTTAAGGGAAAAGACAGCTTATTGTGAAGGAAGAACTTGTTCTGTTTCTTATGTTGAAATCTTGAATACCTCCACATTACAAGAGAGTTAAACTGCAATCCTGAGTGAAACTTCTGCTGTCATAAAAGTTCACACCAAAATATTCAGTGTGTGACTCTCCAAAAATTACCATTTCTACAGGTACAGTACAAATGAACAAAAAAATAACAGAAAGATACTCCCAGTTTCTCAGAAATTGGTATTGCCACATAAAAGTCAACTAAACTTTTGTGAAGTTACAGTAACAGCAGGCATTTCTAGAAATATATATACACAGGGACAACTCATATAATAAAAATGCTACAAGTTAATCAATCACTGAAGGAAAATTTTTGCCAATCTCAGTTTAATTTGTCCAGAGCTCTCTTCACATGCAAATAAGGGTATCATAACCAGTTCTCAAACATAAGCACTTGCACAGATTCTATTTGGACAATTGCATGTAAATATACACATACACGTTACTAACACATAAATAAAAGCATATGGAAAAAACATACAGATAGAATCCTTTGGGGAAAGGAGGACTTTGGACACAGCCTTGAAAAAAAAATATATTGCCACCACACAAACAAAAATCATCATCGTCAAAACAAACAAAATAAAAAGAGCAATTTCTAATCTGCTCTGACAGTGATATGAAGCAAACTCAGCACTCCTCAAATAGTAAATATTCATAGTCCCATTCTCATTAGTTCCTTGCTGATACTATTCCCTGTTATTTGAAAAACTTTGAGCAGAAAAAACACAAAGATTTTTTTCCCGAAAGATAAAAGGAAGCATAAACCAAACTCCAAATTATTATATTATAACTTTGTACAAGATGAAGATTTTAGATACACTTGTATCTCAGTGTCTTTTAGAAGAAACTAGAAAATTACTCAACAAAGAGTTATTAAGCATGCTAAATAATGGTAAAATGATAATTACACTGGAGATTTGTGTTAATAAATGAGATGCAAAGGGATCTTTATTATCCACTCATGTGCATGTAGAATTTAATTAGTTATCACCTATAAATGCTAATGGCAGAGCTGCCAATCAATCAATCTCCTCAACAGGTACTGAGGAAACCCCAAAATATGAGAAGTGAATACTGAGGAACACTTTGGTTAGAAAACAGTTAACCCAACAGCAGTATGGAGAGAAGGAATTCCTCAGAGAGCCTAAAGAAAGATGTTTTCATCTCATTACATCTACCTTCATAATTATAACAAACTCATCAGCCTCTAGATGAATACCACGTATAATCATTTTCCTGCATATTTTCCAAAGCAGGAAACCTAACAAGATATAAATGCTACAGACTAATTTAGGCTATTTGCAGTTCTCATCTCATCTTGAGCTGAACTAAGAAGAAAAGTAGTATAGTTAAGCTAAAAATAACTAGATAGAGACTTGGGCTTGTTTATTTCCTGTAATCCTTGCTCAGAGCCAGGCAAGTAATGGGTTTATCCTTTTAAAAAAAAGGTAAATTTAGAGCATAGTTAGACTGTGGTCTTTAAATAATAAAAAACCCAATGCAAATAAGTAAAAAAAGCTGTTAAGTTTCTAATTTACCTCAATGGATGCTTCTATTAAAATATTTGAAAATGCATAAACCCACCACAAAACTGAAATCCCACCAAAAAAACCCAAACCCTGCAAAGATTACCCCATCAAAGATTCAATTTACATATGCTGATGTGACAAAACAAACAGACCAGGGGATTACATTCAGCTGAACAAAATCAATCACATATAGAGTACAGCAATAAAAATCAGCCAAATCCTGACCCACTCAGTGAAGTGGAGCTCTGCCAGAAATACATTTCTTGGCAGGGCTCTGTGCCCACTAATTAGAGACTGAACCATTTGGGGAAAGTGACTGTGTGTCCTCAGGAATTGATACAGAGCTGTCCAAATCCACCTACCCCTTCAGCAGAGGAGCTGTGGTGTTACACATCTTGGCACAGGCTGGGATGAGGCAGCAGCATCCACTGAGGATCTGGAGGCTCCAGAGGAATTGGGGGAGCGGGGTGGGTGTCTGTATACATGCACAACACCTGCTTTCTATTGCCCCCAGAATGCCACTAGTTTGTTTTTCAGTTTGGGTTTTTTTTCATTGGCTGCCTGTGCTGGGGATTGTGCAAAGCTGCCACAGCTTTACTTCCACAGCAGCCATGCTGTTCCAGAGCTCCAGCCTGGAGACCACTGAAGGAACTACGAGTCTGTCCCCTGGATACAGATATTTTTGAGGATACATTCAAATAAGAGGAACAGTAAATATGTATGTACACTTTGGACATCAAATATAAATTGCTTGTTTAATCCCAAATCTTTCAAATAAGTTTTCTTCACAACCTCACAGTATCAATATGGAACTGCACACTGACTCTGTTTTGCAAGAACCACATTTATACATTTCTAAAGTCACCAGGGCAGCTTGCTTCAGCAAGCCTTAAAATCTAGCTTGATAAGGAAATTGGTTTTTAGCATGTAATATGGACTGAAATCTCTTTTAACACTTAATAAGAATAATGGGCAGCCTTCAGGTGTGCCATGAGTAAACTGTACACTGAAGGAAAACCCAGTTTGCTTTTTCTACTTTGCAACTGAACAAACTTAAATAATACATATTATGAAAAAAGTGTTTAAGAATGCCCCAAATCACAAGCAGTATTAAGAGATAACAATGGGTAAAAGTATATGGATGGAGTTACATAGAAATGATACAATAATTTGTGTTTCTGACAAAATATCCTAATTTAACACAAAAAAATTAAGTTTCATTTTAAATGTTTATTTGCTTGCCAAAAGTATATTTGGCAGAAGTGTTCAAGATAATGCACAGCTTTGCAAAAATGGCTACTGTGGCTGAAGGGCTAAATTTCACCTGAAATAAAGGGTTGAAATTGTGCTAGTACAAAGATTTTGTAACTTTTTTTTGACCCCAACATATCAGTGTAACAGGTGTCTCACCATCCCTCCTGTCTGCATGCTTTACACTGCCTCTGTGCACTGACTGGTGAGCTTGAAAGGGTCATAAAAGAGAAAGGAGGGGAAAAAAAGCAGTGGAGGGAATATCAGAGTAATGAACAAACAGAAAACAATCCCAAATGCTGAGTCATGCTGTAGCCAGAGAGAAACGATGGAGAGCCTCAAAAATCCACCACCATCAGTAACGGGTAAAACTGGCATTAACAAAACAGCATAAACAGGAGGAGTCCAACTTCTGAGCAAGAGCCTTAATCTGCAAATCTTCTGCAATGTATTGGTGTCTGAATTCCCAGAGCAGGCTCCTGCCAGCCCCTCTCCCACAAAGGGCAGCGTTGTTCCCCTGCTGCTGCTCGGGGGGAAAGCCCCAGAGCTCAGCTCAGACACTGAGCCCTGATGGACACTGAGACCCCACCCGCCCCACGCCGACCCTCAGAGCCTTTTTACTTGACTAATACTCTGTACAAATCAAGTAAAGCAGACTAATAACTTCTCTATTCAGACATAATTCATTATCCTTATTTACCCAAGCTGGCAAAATTTAGAAAGAACCTTCCTTCCAGCCTTTTTAATTACCAAAATTCTACTTGCTTTAAAATACCATAGTCTCCCTTGAGTATTCAGCAGAGCTGAAGATCACCATGGCAATAAGAAAATGGTGCCAATGTTATCTTGGCACTGACTGTCTACAGATCTCAGGAGACTTAGCACAGGAGAAAATTGAGCTCACGTAAAAGCAGGAACTCACTCTCTCTAATGATTTTAATATACCTTTTATTTTCGCTAATTTGATGTTAAAGACCTTGAACAAAACTCCTCAAACCTTAGAAGCATACATTTTCCTAAACAGACAAACAATTCCTTATGTGTTTATTATTTCAAGGTGAAATCCACTTTACTCACACATAAAAGCAAGGTCCAACAGTTTGCTGGATGCATGGGAAAGTGTTGTCAATGGACTGGAGTATGAAAAACAGCCCACATGAAAACAAAGTCTGAGCAAAAAGATCCTTTTAGATCTTACTTTCAGACACAAGATGAAGATTTTTCCCTACAACCACAACACGCCAAAATTTGCAGTTCTGCTGCACAGCACAACAATGCCTGTGTTTAGTGTTTGCTTTTCCACTATTTCTTTCCCCCCTCCCTAAACTGTGTCACAGAGACAAGGGACAGATCTTTTACATCTGTAAACATACACAACATATCACACCACAACTGGCAGCAGTACAAATGTACTGCAGTGACTTCTCCACTGCTCCCAACTTTTAACCTGGACCAGAACACATCTCTGCTACACAAAGAACACCTTCCCTTCCAACCTACTGCAGTGCCAGTAGAGCTGCAGCTTTTCCTTTTCGTGGTATCAAACCAGCCACTGGTACATCCCATTCTTCTGCAGTCAGCAAATGGGACAGTGGGAAAATAAGACTATATATCATCCCAATGCATACACACACAAAAGAACAAATTAATTCTCTACTAGTTGAAAGGTGCATTCACAATTGCAATGAAGAATGAAAATGCCAACGTCCAGAGAGGGATTTAACTCCATGTAGTGCTGATCAGAATAATCACTCTGAATTAGCAGGCTTCAGACTGAAAAGGAATTGCCAGTTCCCCCACTTCTCATTTTATAAATCTGGTTTCTAATTTCTATGTACCACTTTCTCCATATACATACAGAGGGACCCTGTAAGTGGTTAATATAACTCGTGCTGGCAATTTTGTTAAGGAAGTAAAAGGACCACATTAGAACACTGCTTTACCATTATGTACTAGGAACAGCAGTATTTGTACTTAAGATACACTTTGAGGGAGTGAGTAGAAAGATTATAATGGAGAAGCCAACAGTGACTCTCCACTTTCTGATGGTCAGAACATTGGCATTGTATAAAAGTCTGAGCAATGTCTGGATTTCACAGTCAGAAGCATCTGGAATAGTCAAATCCTCTCTCTGGATCAGATACTTTGCTTCAGTCAGTGTCACTTTTGCCTCTCAAACACCAGAGTTAGCAGAATACAAATTCAACTCAATGTTTTCATTAAAAAAGCAGAACTTCTGATGCAGACAGGCTTTTTGTTAATGTAGTTGAAAGGGGTTATTTTCCATCAGAAAGCAGTGAAGGAATAAATATTAAAACACTCTACATGTGCCACCACACAGAATTATTGATATCTGGAGAGCTCTAGTTTAATATACAGGTATTGCAAACACATTGTACAAAACCTGCAGCCGAGCATGGGTTTGGAACACAATGCTGAGATTGCATAGGAAGCACTTCTACTTTGCAAAAAGGATATTGCATTACACAACCCTGAATGAATTCAGAGCGTCATGAATTATATAAAAATAATGAAAATCCCACTCTGAGGCCAGAAAGGCTTCCTGCTTACACAGGCTCATGAGAAATTTTAAGCAAGAAATCAAACAAGTTGCATTTGGGATAAGTATGGCTGGTAAACAGTGCTAAAGCTCTCATAATCTGCAAAGGGATATCCTGTGTAAAATCGTTGGAGTCTGACATGAAAAAACATGAACAGACACTGGTGTTCTTTGCCAAAATATCTGAAAGATCCAATCACACTGGGCAGTTAACCTGATCTTAGGACTCCAAGTTGCACATTGTGGTGAAAAGATTGTTAGTTGGTCACCAACACACAAGAAATCTCAAGAACTATCATAATTTCTTATTTATTAATAGAATTGTAGGTTGGCAGATGATTTTTCTGCCCTCAGAACATCGATTTCAAATAAACATCCCTGGGAAGAGGTCTCTCAAACTGTTCAGGTTGGAGTTTTCAACAGATCAATGTGAAACTGCAGTCCCTGCTGTTTAAACCAGTGGGGGGTGGGAGGCAGGAGCAGGATGACACCTTTCAATCCTGGGCCTCCTGATGTTACCTTAGCACACCTCCTCAGAAAAATAACAGAAATTTCTGCTGGCTTACAGCTAGCACAAAGATAATCCTGACTCAATTATCTTATTGGCTTTTCCCCCATGTGGTAGGCCAGGATAAAAAATTGAAAGCAAGAATTAATTTACAGGGGGTTTCTTAGATAATAAGCTGAACCTTTCATGTTCCTTTGCCTAACAAGGCTCTATCCTTCCCAAATCAGTTCTTGTAAGGAAGTTACTTCCAATGTGACCAAAAGCAAACCTGTGATCCAATCAACAACAGATCATCTTGCTTAGCTCACGTGTCCATTGCAGACAAAATGACCCAGCCAAGCACACACAGAAGGGCACAGCCCAGCTCCTGAAATGTAACCAGGCAGCAGGTTACAGTCCTGCTGTCCACAGCATTTTGGGCCTCCACCTTTCATTCAAACCCATGCAACTGAAACCATACCTGGAAAGACTTTTTC
>VXBB01016051.1:318811-380134 GCA_013399915.1 Illadopsis cleaveri | reverse complement strand
CCCATTTTTATTTTACAGATTAAAATGAAAACACTGCATGCTTTATTAGATTCTGCTCTCTTACTTGGGATGAGACACCAATGTTTGCTAATTTAAAATGCAGCTCCTTGGCACAAATGTCTTATTTGTTTGTTGTTTCCCCTCTCCACCTCTCTGGCATATGTCAAATGTTTAAACAATAAGACTTTGATGGCAGATTAATTTTAGTACTTACAGTACAAGCTCAGCTTTCAGATGCAAAACACCAAACTAAAATACACTTAATTGTTTTAAAGTTTGCAGTTCTTTATATAGTTTAATCACAACGTACTTAAATCAAAATAAAACTTGTACTTGAAAAACAACCCTCAAAATCCATAACTCCATGCCAACACTTCCCAGTACACAATGTATTTAAGTCAGCACTTTAAAGCATATAAACAAAATATGACAGTGTAGGTTTGAAACAAAAGTTGCAATGAGAGGCCTTCTGTAAAAAAGGCCTTCTACTAACTATATTCCTACCAAGCTGTAGCACTACAAAACATAATCCAATATAAAATAAGGTTTTCAAATTAAAACTTGGTTGTAGAGGAAGCAAACCACACAAGTCTACTGACACATCTCAAGTGAGCAGAGTGGCTGCACCACCCTGCTGGACACACAAAACAGCATGGACCAGATGGAGCAAGGCTGAAGGCAGCAGCAAGGAGATAATCCATGTCACTACTGGACATTACACCCTTGGAAAAAATGAACTTTTCAGCTGGTCCTGGTTCACTCCAGCACACACTGTGCTCTGCACCTGCACAAGGCAAACTCTCCTACTCTGATGGCCATGATGCACATTTCCCTCATCCACACAGAAGTCTGCAACACTGCCCTTGGTTACAGTTTTGTGATTGAAATGATTTTTTTAGAACGTCTTTTTTGTCAAACCTTGTTTATTGATCCCCATCATTTCCATACATCAGGGTCTGCAAATTAATTAGGATTCATACCAGTACAGCTACTTTCTGATTTTCTGATTTACTGTGTTCTGAAAGTCTTTAGCCTAAATAAAACCTAAATTAAAAAAGCAATATATCCTCCCTCATTTTATTGTTATCACCTAGGTCCTACTGATTAGAACAAAGATTCACTCTGCACTTTTGTAGAACAAAGCTGTTTTCTAAAGTAAGCACATTTCTTCTAGTACAATCTCGTTTAAGTTTGTTCATAAACAAGAAGGAAACCCTTAAAATATTTAGATACTACAGAGTTCTGTAAGCAAGGCTATAATTAGATTATTAACTCAAGGAAGCAGATCCTACCTTCCCACAGACTTGTTCAGCACTTAACAGAACTAGACTGACCCACATGGACTCTACCCAAGGCAGGGTCAAGAAGAGGGTGCTTTCAGGAGGGAAAATAGCTTGCTGACAAATCAGTTGACTTGGTTCCAGCTATAACACTGACCTACTTGTACAGCAGACTGCAAGGCATTTAAATTTCACTGCCTGTAAAAGAGAACCTCTCTGTTCCACAGGAAAGAAATTGGGTTACTGGTCCCTGATTTTCCAGTTTAAGAGAGCAGATTATCCATGTGCAACTCCCACAGCAGATGAATTCAGGCTCTCTCTTTCCAGCACTCGTGGGAAGGGGGAACAATTGTGATGTTCCATTTTGGGAAGGAATGAATGCAGGAAGACCAGCAGGTAACCAATCAATTCTCTCCAAGACCCAGCATTACCAGTGTCAGAAAATAGATCTGGCCACACATGACCAAGTGTGTGAGCACAACTGGGAGGACCCACAAACTTAACAAGGTAAAGCTGCAAAGAGGAGCTGATGAGTTTTAATAGAACACTTGATCCCAAAGATCCTGCTTCTATAAAGATGTCTCTCTTTTGCTTTCTTGGGTTCTGGTGCCAAACATGCAAAAGGCATAAATAAATACAGGTAGGACATAAAAAGCTGCTCACATGACCTTTACTCATTATGCTTTAAGCAGCAGTCGCCCATCTCTCCCTTCTATCAGATTCTGCTCTAGCACTTCTCACTGTTTGCACACAAGATCCTGGTTATTCATAATAAAGAAAGCCAAGTGTTGTATTTATAGGCAACACTACAGTTGAACTAAATATAAACACTGAAGAAAACAAAGGAAAACTAGTTATGAAGTCTCCAATCCATACAAACATTTTCTAATTTCTGAAATAAATAAATAATGTAAAGTAACTGCCCTAACTAACAATCCATTTTATCTCTATTTGAAAAGAAAATTATTAGCTAGAAGCATCTCATGAATCAAACCAACCCCAACTCAATAGGGTATGCACACCAGTGTATCAGATATGATTTATCTGAAAAGTTACCCTGACAAGTCCCTCTCAGCTCATCCTGCAATATCTGTTTGAAATCTTCCCCTTTTTGATCCTGTTCTTAAGTCAGAAGCAAATTGCCTCTAGCATTTGGAATTTAGCTGTCAAATCAATCTCAATAGAACACCTGGGGGGGAAAAAAAAAAATCATACCTGGTGCTGAAAAAGTTACATATTGGCCTCCTGCACAACTGAAAGCAAACCCCCTGTACCTGATTTCTTCTACTCCCTCTTAATAACTACTAATGCTGCACATTCCTTTCTAGTGTAAACTTTGAAGAGACTATTCCTCTAGTAAGACTTACTGTCATTGGAGGTAGCTTATACAGATCAAAATAAGCAACCATCATTTCATGTACAAAAGTTTCACTCTTTCTCCTTCCACCACTTGTCTTCTTGTTTGCTTTACAATTTTCACACTAGATTTATGGGGGAAGGAATAAGGTGCTTTCATATTTTTGGGAACCACTCAGAATATTATGGCATTGATGCAATTAAATCATTAAAAATATAATGATCTTGTCTGAAGGTTTTTCAGTATACCTCTTGGCACAATGATAGCAATTGAAAATTC
Organism: Illadopsis cleaveri; assembly: GCA_013399915.1. NCBI lineage: Eukaryota > Metazoa > Chordata > Aves > Passeriformes > Timaliidae > Illadopsis > Illadopsis cleaveri. The sequence goes on along the minus strand of VXBB01016051.1, from coordinate 377,218 downwards.
TCCTACACCATAGCCTACTTGGCACCTATTTATCATCTAACTTCCATTGTGTTTACAAAGTGGAGCTAATGAAGGAAATCTCAAGGGGTTTTGGTGGGTTTTTGGGTGTGGGGCACTAGTTCTGGTTGCAGACACTCTCCCTGCAGGAAGGAAAAGACTCCCATGGAATGATAAAGGACTCACTGTTACACTATTACAGGAGATGAATTGCATTAACCCCGGCCCTTCCCCATTGTACTTGCTGCCCACTGAAAACAACAACAGAATTACTAAAATCCCACACTCTCTAATGGGATGGTAATAGGATTCAGAGGCCATTAGGGTAAAGGCAATCCATATTTTACAGTTTAATAAGCTCCTGCTGAAGATGCTGGATCCCTCTTCAAAGCCAACAATTACTGCTTTAGTATTAACAAATCCTCAACTGTCAAGACTGCAGAATGCATTCAAGATGAAGTCAACAGCTTATGGTGACAGACTTAAAAAATGTGTGTAGAAAAATGAAATCACTTAAATTGAAATAATTTGTAATTTTACAGTGATACTGGTTATTACTGTCATTTCATATTTCTCTATATCCAGATCTCATGGTTACTCAAGTTTGCACATATTTCAGAGTTCTGTGGTGTTTGTTGTAGAAGCCAAGAACTTTTGTCCTGTTTTCTAAGAATACAACTCTTCTCACAAAGAAATAAAATGCTCAACGAAGAACTGTGGGACTGAGTAATGAAGTCAAGGTCTCCAAAATCACAGATAATTACATAGACAATTATTTAATTTATGATTATCTACAACTCGATTGCCTACTAGGCTGTAGACTCAAAAGAATCCACCATTTTCTAATAGCATGCCTTGAAACATAGGGTGTACAATACAAGCTAAGTCTGTCTGCTGTTCATTATTTTTTAAAAACACTGGTTTATGTATTTTTGAAAGGCAAATGTCCTTTTAAAAAAGAACCATCTTATCCCTATTTTTGCTGTATTCAGTCATTCCCCATTCCCTTATGTAACTGACTGGGGATATAAAGAACAATCCACTCCTCACATTTCCTGAAACCAAAGATACACCACCACCATTAGTGCTGCTGGATCTAATCCCCACCTTTTCACTATTCTTTCGCTTACACTTCGTAAAGGGGGGAAAAATCCCAATGAAAACAGATGTTTTTTAGAAATGATAATTCTGAAACTCAGTTTTGTCCCCACAAACATTAACCCAGTTCTCAGCCAGGTAGGTAAGAGCCACTGTATCTTAAAAATATGGACCACTGCTGTTATAATATAATTATTTTGTGCCTAATCACACAAAACAGGAAAGCAAAATAAAATACATCATCATAACACAACTAAACCCAAATGCCTGCCATCATTTCAAATTGAGGAAGCCAGTTCTTCACCATCCACAGAGGTGATGTTTTCATATAATCAGATATTGCAACTTCACACACCAGAACCAGGCTGATCTTCAAAGTTTCATGTGCTGTGTATGTGGAGAACTATTGGACTTCATTAACATCAATGCATATTCGCTATTTATCACAACATATTAATAATGAATCCAAGTATACCTTTTATTACCTTTATCACAAGGTATTAATAATGAATCCAAGTATATCTTTTATTACCGCCACAATGTTACGTTAAAAGCGCAAATTCAATACAAACTGAGCCGGCAGTTTTCCTGTTTCTCCAAAAGTGGGAAAGCTGAAGTTTGAAATCCACTGCCACAACTTCATTTTGTCATATCTAATGCTTTAAGTTAGTTTTCAATACACTCAAAGAGGAGAGGGAAAAGGAAACCAGAGTGATTCCTGCAATTACTCTTGCAGAGTAATTGACTCTGTTTAGCTCACTATTAAAACAAGTTTTGTAAACTACTTTGAAAGATGCCTTCCAGAATATCTTGAGAGATCACAGAGATTTTTGAAGCATAGCTTCCAGGCAGACTAACAAAAATAACCAGAAGGCAAGTAAAAAGGGAATTGACGATCTAATTCCATGACAGGAATTGTCCTATCAATATTTTATACTGCAAAGCAGAACTACAACATGAACAGAAGAAAGATGTCAAATACCACCCAAAAAGCTTCTTTAGGGAGAGAAACAGACAGCACAGGAACCATTCATTTCTAAGGATCTTTATATAGATAAATCTATAAATTTAACATGTAACTCCACTTTAATCTAACCACATTGTTTACAATACAACAATACATATGTGTCATTTTGACTCAGCCTGACTCTGGAGTCAGGATTTCTGTTGAGTCTGGATAATGTAGTGCTGGAGCACGTCCAGGGAAGGAAATGGAGCTGCAGAAGGCTCTGGAGAGACAGCCATGTGAGGGAGCTGGGGCTGCTCATCCTGGAGGAAAGTGGGCTCAGGGGGGACCCTCTGGCTTTGCACAACCCCCTGACATAGGGGACAGCCAGGGGGGCATCAGGCTCTGCTCCCAGGGAACCATCAACAGGACGAGGAGAAATAGTCTCAAGCTGCATTGGGGGAGGTTTAGGTTGGACATCAAGAAAAATTTCTTCACAAAAGGGGCTGTCAGGCATTGGAAGGGGCTGCCCAGAGAGGTGGAGCAGTCCTCATCCCTGGAGGTGGTCAGGAAACACCTGGGTGTGGCACTCAGCGCTCTGGGCTGGTTGACAGGGTGGGGATCAGTCACGGCTTGGACTCCATGATCTTAGAGGTCTTCTGCAGCCTAAATGATTCTGTGATTGTGTGAAAACAGCTTTTAAAAAGAAAACAGAACCTTTAACCACAAGTGATCAGATAGTTCAGAAGATTTCATGTTAGCAGGTGGTGAACAAGGATAAAACAATTAATTTCTTGAAGCTGGCCATGGCTAACAGGGTAAACATGAAGAGAAAATACACTGCCCACACTGGAGCCCTGATTTGCTCTGCATTTGACATGGGCTGTCTCAAAACACCGTTTCAAGTTTTATTTCAGCCATTCTACAAGATCCTCTCAGCAAAGGTAGCAAGGAGCTGCAATGTAATGAGCTATAATACAATAATCATGGTTTGGATCTCTGTCAAGTTTCTCAGAACGCAAATGAGCTTTTATCAGGAATTTGCCCAAAACAAATAATTTACACTCATTTCCGCAACACGACAGACACGATTCTCCTCCATTCAGCTCTTTGTTAACTCTGATTAATTACTTCACTTCCAAATTTCATTAGAAACATATTCATCTTTTCTAGGTTGCAACAACTGATATGCTGCATCTCAAAGTCTCATATTAGAAACCTGAACATCTGTCCATTCCTTACATTCTACTGACCTCTAGAGACTGCATGTATATATGTATAGCACATATACATTATTTATGCCCGTGCACACATACCAGAGCAATAGTACAATAGGTTGACTTTAAGTGAAATCTGCATTCAGTATCTGGTGTTACAGTTTTGACTTTAATCCCACACTGTTCTCAGAAACATTTTCTTTCCTGCAGAAATCTCTTGTTATTCTTTCCCCCTCTTCTCTTTGTCTCCTTCCAACACAAACACACCACGCCTTATCAGTTATGTACAGAATTAGGGTACAGCTATGAATATCAATATAAATCCTGAGATAAACCAGGTTTCATTCAGCATTAATATCTGCTGGGGAGGGAGTGCTACAGGTCAGCCACACTGAGTTACTGAAAAATAGACATTATTGTATGTGGGAAGAGGAGACCAGTCTCCTCCAGCTCAGTACAACACTTGTTCCCCACCACACCGTAACATCTTGCAGCAGATTCCTTGTCTCCATTCTGCTGCCAGGGAAAAACACCTCGACAAAAGCCTGTGTTGGGTTTGACATTTAGACCAAACAGAAAGGACTGAAGGAGTTGAATTTGTCAACTAAAATCTATTCAAAATAGACATTAATCCAGTAACAAAGAGAAATGAGGGGAACAGGAGAGACTGTGTTCTTCCCTAACAATGTTAGGACAACTGTCATCGTTAAGAGCCATTACTTGCCTCTTGGTACTGTGTGGTGAAGAAGAACAAGAGGCATTACCACAAATATATACAAAATTAACAGGGGACATTTCAAAGGCACATTCTCCAACTGAAAATATTCAGTATTCAGTTCCATGACAAAATTCCTGGAAAACATATACTGAGTTTTCTAACACTTCCAATGTTTTATAGAGAAGGCCCACATACAAGACACTTTCATCTGATTTTATTTCTGAAATCTCACAGACAATGGTAAGTTTAGGAGAACAATCTGAAAACAATGTCCTACTTCAAAAAAAGCTTTCTCTAAACATCTTTTTTGCCTTTTAAAAATAATTTAATTTTGAGGGGAGGGGGATAAAGCCCTCTAATGCAGTGTTTTACCATGTTATAATCATATTTCATGTGATAACAAGAATACAAATTTTATTCAATTTGGAATCAGCTATGAGCTACCAGTTGAATTTTATTAAATCAATATAAGCTATAGATAGCAACTGAGCTCCTTATCTTCAAAAATTGCATGCATAGAGTAAGAACTGTGCTAGCTAAATATATTCTACACAGTACAGCTAAAAGAACTTGCATCCCATACTTTGAGTTATTGCACCATTAATGAGGAAAATATATACAACCATGCCCTCCTTTAGAAGATTTTTAAGATGACTTCATTGCCAAATCCTATTTCTAGTTTTTAAAATTACTTTTTTCACGTTTTTATTTACCTATTTTAATGGTACTATCACAGTCTCTGATACAGATGCAAGCCTCACAAATAAGTCATTAAATTACTATTATCTGCAGTACATTTTCCTATGTACACATCCCAGCTTTATATTTCAATAACTTGCTGCAGACTCCCAGACATATATCCCTCCTCACTTCCAACAATGTGAGACTAGGTAAGTATTTTTAAATTTCTAATGGGTTTAAATTTAAATACATGGATTCAGATTTTTGTCATTGTTCATACCTAAATAAGCATCCAGAGACAAACCTAGAAATACACTATTGCTGCTACTGAAAAATATGGCACTAAACTCAATTGTGGCCAGAATTACTGACCCTGTTCTGAGCTTTCAGGAGTGTTCTCCTAAATAAAATTCCAGTACACAAGTATGCTTGCTTTCCTCTTCATGACTTTGAGAACTGAGAAATACAAAGATAAAAGTTTATTCCTCAGGGCTATATTGTGTCATAAGCCTTTAAACTGAATTTGCCAATGTTTTCAACAGGGAATTCTCTTTAGAAACTGGTGACATACTACAATCTTTTAAACTAAATTATGTACCATTTCATTGAATTGACAAGTCTGAGAGGAGGAAGGTATGAGAATATAATTCTGGTGATGTTCTCACTGCAAACAGTCAGGCTTCTGTTTCTGAATGACAGAATTTTAAAAAATGTAAAAGTGCTCATGAACTTTTTGGCCATGGCCAACTGAGACACACAACATTTAATGGCCGTGGCTCATGGTCTCTAAAACAGCAAGAACTACTAAGTTTGAAAACAAAAACTATAGCCTTACATTTCCTAAACTATACNACAGCAAGAACTACTAAGTTTGAATACAAAAACTACACTCCCATTCAATAAATACATAGAGCCTTACATTTCCTAAACTATATTCATGAAATGCAGAAAGATTTCACTTCCTCTGCATAGCAAGTACACAGCCAGTTTTCTGAAGGTTAACGAATTACCTCAGCATGTAAACAGTTGTGTGCATGCACAAATTGAGCAATAAATTAAAAAAGCACAACATCAAGGAAATCCCTACTAGCAACAGCAAACCTATATGGGGAAAAAACCCCAAACCACATAAACAACAACAAAAAACCCCCAACCAACCTAAAGCTTGTCAGATTAAAGACATTATGGCACATGCACCTGCAAAAACCCATAAAAATACTAAATCTAAGCCACAATAAATAAATAGCCTACAATGCTAATTACAGGAGAGAAGACTGTAGAGTTTTCTCTCCACAGAAGACTGCCACACATTTTTCTATCTGCTTTTTTCCCCAATTATAGTCAGAAGTTGAAATTTTCTTACACATTAGGTAGCAAAGAAAATAAAGGCATGCTCCTATGTATAATAAAATTCAGTCAAACATAGTAATTTTAATTCCCAAAACTGAAATATCTTCTCTAAAAGATCTTCAAATAATTTTTGTTTTTTTAATTCGAGGTACAAATAGGTACAAACCAGTTGCACACAGAGAGATCACATTTTTTGCACTACTAGCCCAAGTTTTGCATGTTTATCCTGCTTTACATGAAAAGCTAGGATTAAAGAAACACAACACACATTAGGGTTTTGAATTTGAAATCAGTTACGGTTGATGATCATCTCCAAAAATAAATATTCCCACAGATAGAGGTCAGTGGTTGCCTGAAATTGCATCAGTTAGTGCCTGTATACTAAAATCCTCAACACCTTTGGGACTGCTTTATCATTTTATCAGATTAATTAAAACAGTAGTTCTAGCAAAGAACATCACAGTTCTCTATTCACACATTTGCCATCAGGTGCTTACAATGTATTGATCTGAGGCTCATCATAGGACTTCTCTCAGAATTTAATCACGTAAGAAAATGGTAACTCACAATTGTTAATACATAAAATAAGTACACATAAAATAACAGAAATTAAGAGGGTTTCTTTTTGTCTTTTATGTGTTGATTTGGTAAGCTCTTGCTGTTCTCAAAGGAAAGCAAATTCACTGTACTAGAATTCTAATTTAGAGCTGGCATGCATTTATTTTCTTAATTTATAATTAAACATCTGTATTTTGTGGCTCTATTTAAAAAACAAAATACCAAACCCCTAACTTTTATGGATATTCTTTCAGCCCTTCCTCTAAGAAAACACAGATCAAACAATGTTAATAATAGTGATAAAATTTGAAGAGGTATGTAAAAACTAAAAACCTTTAAAAAAGACACATGGTTGTATCTACATGTGCCTCATTTCAGCACATGTGTCCCTTCAGGTTTTCAGATGGAACAGCACCTACAATAACGATGTAAAAATTATTGATCTCATATTATGGAACTATCAACAGCCTTGAGGTTTTTCTTTGGTTTTTGTAATCTCACTGCATTTCTTTCTCTAGATGAAGTAATCTTAACTTTGCTCTCCAGCAACATCTACTGGAACATCAGTAAAATGCTGCTATTTCTATTAATCACCCATTTAACATCCAATAGGGCAGAGTTAACAAATGCCAAAATCAGAGAAAAATGCTCTGCAATTCAGGTCCTGAGTTCTGGGCTCAAGCACATCAGGGTGGCTCAGCTTCAACCTTCCACTTTTCTGCCACATCACAGGGACCAAAAAGTCTTCATGACTAATTCCTACCAGAATTCATCTACCATTTATCCTCAGATATACTTTACTGAAGCCATAAAATGTCATTTAAAGTACTACATTACATCCAGGACTTCCATTTTTGTCAGAGAAGTTACTCCTAATTTCGGTTTGATCCAACATGTGCTTAACCAGAGCTGAAGCATAAAAAGAACTTGGAACAACACATAGAAACGTGTTGAAAGGTGAAACAGAGCTGGAGTGGCAATTCCAACGCCAAAAAATAAACAAGTTAAAGGTAAAAAAGTAAAATTTAGTTAAAAAGTAAAAACATCCACAGCAAACCAGTGAAATATTTACCAAAAAACCCCATAAAAACCCTAAAAAAAAAATAATAATAATAAAAAAAATCTAAAAAACCCCTGTCCCTTTGTACGAGGATGAAAGTGTGTGATTAAATACCAGTGGAGGAAGGAGCACGGCTGGAAGTGCCCCTTCCCCGAGGGAGGCTCAGCTGCCCCGGGGCTCGGTGCCTGTTTTGTCCAGCAGCCCCTGCAAACGCACCCGGCGCTGCTGGAGCCGCCGGGGACGGGCACTGCGCACTCGGGCGGCTGCAGGCAGCACCCAGCATCGCGGGGAACTCGCATACAGACCAAAGTTCTCCAGTAAACAGATTCATTTCAACTCTGCAGGGTGCTCGTCTGGAGGTCTGCACCACGAAATTCTGCCCGTCGAGCGATGTTTACTCTGTGACAGCTTACGAAGTTAGCTTTTCCCAGCTCTGCTCAGAGCCAGCCAGCAAGTGCTCCACTTTACAAATAACTCTGATCACTACAGCAGTATTTGCTTTCTTCCAGAGCCCTAATAATGGTCTAACTATCCTCGACTGCTTGTTCACTCTTCAGTGTGACCATGAAATGCAGAATATCACTGCTGCTCAGAATCCCTCCCTCCTATTTTGAGTCAGTTTGCTGATACAGAGAGCAAGTGTAAACTGCAGGGAGAGAAAAAAAGGCACCAAAGCCAGTGACAACCAGAAACAGGCGTCCCAGTAGTTAAATATTCCAGTTGTGAATAAAAGGCACTTAGTAAAATTATTTTTGCCTTTGGAATCCCTATAAAACCTCAATGTATTTTTATAGAGAATAAAAGGGCACGGTTCCCAAAACCACAAACCCTTTAGGCTACAGAATTATATATTATCACAAGACTTAAGTTCATAGGCTTTGCCTGATAAATTAGCTCCTCTCAATAACTGTTAAACAGAAAGCCCTTTATTGTAATCCAAGTGCACTTGTGGACAGCACTTTCAGAGTTAACTCCATTTGACAACTGACATAAATCCATTATTCTAATTTGGTGATTGCTTTACTAAACAGAGATGCATTTTATGAGTTTTAGTCACGTATTTCATTCAGGATGCTACTTAATCTCAATTTACAAAACATAAACACGAAATAGGTTTTACAGTATGCCTAAAAGGGTATAGCTGTTCATCTGACAAAATGCCAGGCAAACAAACCATATTCACCTAGACCTAAACTCAATGCCAGATTTTACCTTACACAATGAATAGTAAATAAGTAAATGATTTTTTTTAATTGAGCTGTTGCAATCAAATTGCAGAATGCAAGCTCCCCGAGGGCTGTAAGACTCTAAAGCTTTTCTTACACTGAGATTTCACCACTGAATTTAACCTTAAGTGAAGTCCAGCTTTCACAAAAGCTGGCTCTCGATTTATTTTGATACACAGAGGAAAGCGGGGTGGGGGGGGGACAAGCAGTCATTGTGAATACAGCGTCCCCAGAATCCCATCTCTAATTCAATTTATGGCACAGACTTTACATCTTAAACAAAAGGAATCTGATACAACATCGCTGCTGCCTCTCGCTGCAATTCCCTGCCTCAGTTACAGAAGGCTGAAAATCCCCCGCTCCGACCAAGCACTCCATAAAACATTGGGATTCAGACACTTCTTACCTGCCTCAGTTGAAGGCTTCCTTCCCTTGTTAGCAGTATGAAGCATCCTCCAGCCTTCCCAATCCTTAGCACCGGCCTCGAATCGCACACAGCCGAGTCCCCTTTTTTTCGCGAGAAAACGCTTATTGCAAGTGATTAGTTTTTGTTGTCCCTTTTAAGTCCCTCCTGCGGGAGAAAGCCGGGGAGCGATGTGACGCCACCTTTTAATCTTTCGCGAGAGTGAAAAGGCAGAAAAGGAGCGCTCGATCAAACTGAGCTTCACACATGACTAAAACTCGGCGGAGAGGCTGCGAGCTCTGGCTGAAGCACCACTAGGCGTGAGTGTAAGAACAGAGAAGAGGGGAGAGTCAATGAAATGTGACAACGTATGTGCATCAAAGACGGGGAAGAGGGAGAGAACAATGAGAGAGGGATCGCGACAGCAGCGAAGGAAGGAGGGAGAATGAGGATGGGAGGCAGAATAAGCCGGAATAAAAGAAGAGAGGTTTGAAGCAAAGAATTCACAGAATAAAGCCAAAGTGTCTGGCAGCTTCTGTTTTTATCCCAGTGAGCATGACATACTGCCTCTCTCATTTAGCAACACATTCTTGTCTCTTCCAGGTTTGAAAACTGAGATAATCACAGTGTGTGCCTGTTTGCGCCTGGCTGGCACACTTGTGTGCAGCACACCTGAAGTGCCCCCCAACCATCTTCTGGAGGTGCATTTGTGTGCAATTAACTTCATATGTTCATTAGGAGAGACACCTCCCCCTGCCCCCCAAAAAACAAGAGCTGGTAATTTCTACATTAATTTACAACATAGTTTAACTGGCAGATGGAATTCTACTTATAACTACTAACAAACTGCCACTGATAAACAAATGACTGAACAAATGTTTAATGTTGATAACTGAGTTATCATAGCAACAAAACATATTAGCACTGATAAATCTGTTTTTAATAAAAGGTATTACAGACACTTTATTTAGCCTAGAATTTCTAGAATAAGTTGTTCTAAGTGGTAGGAGAAAAAGAAACTTGACCCAGAACTACCATTTTTCAAGGAATGCATCAGAGATACATTCATATTTCCAATGTTTTTAAGAAGCAATTACAAGCTAAAACTCAAATTTCAAATTTAATTTTGAATTCCTACCCATCTAGAAGAGATCCACACATTAAGTCCTCATACAGGTGGGGCTCATTTTTGTGCAAGATGAGGGTGGGATGTGTGTGGATTGTTTGGGTCTTTGGTTGGTTGGAGGTTTTTTTGCCTAACTACAACATGTAACATCAGGGCAACTTCTGTGATTTGCTTTGTTCATACCTTCTACCTTTACATGGTCAAGGCAAATGGGCTTTATGGCATTTGGTCAGCTGGCCCAAAGCACACAAGGTTCTTGTCTGCAGAACTGACACAAGCCCACAACCACACTCAGATTTACCTGGAACCAACATGCAATAGGAACAAACCTTGACAAGGAGATATTTTCTTTGCTGCAGCACCCTATCAGCTATCAGCTCCTACCACCTCAACTGCATTAGGGAAAAGGAAAGACAATGTCAGTAACTTCAGATGTTGGGAATCTTGGATCTAACTCTGGACTGCAGAACAGTGCTGTGATAGCTCATGCAGGTCACACAGTGCAACATTCTGGCACCTAGGTCTGAAGGTACTCAGGTAGTCTAAAAGAATATTTCAACAGCTTTAACAACGGAACAGCTTTCAACAATGCAACGTGGCATCCTCTTTTGTAAGGGTTTTCCAGTTCCAGAGAGGAGATTATAAAGATGAGTTCACGAATTATTATCAGGGAATAAGGGGTCACTTTCAACCCCAAGTAATTCTATATCATTATTATACCAAAAAACTTACAAGAATCGATGTTTTTCTATGAATGTTTGCCTCCAGAATCTCACCAAAAACCATCACAGTAAGCTCTGGACAGATGGAATCCAATTTCTATATCTGTATAGCAACACTTGCAAAACAACTCTTTAAACTTGCAAACCCCAACCTATTGATAAATTTATGATTGCTTCAGCATTTCACCTCTTATTTTTTGTGTCCCCTGGGGACTGGGAATCCACTGACGTAAATACGGATCCATTAAAATCAGATTCTCACTAACCTTCATCATGTGAACCTAAAGTTACCATAAGGACAAAAATATTAACGAGAACAATGGGCTTTTAAATCTCTCTGTATTTGTATCAATGCACCATTAGCTGACCCAACACAGAGCAATTTGTGTGATGGATCAAGAATTCTTCCATGCTCTGCTGCTGTAAGGAGTCCAGTGGATCCCTTACACCGTTTTACAGGCCTCCTGTTTTATGGAAATTAACCCCACTTGAAATTTCAGGGGGACAGAAAGATAAGGGAGAAATAGAAATCCATGAGTTTAGTTATTACATTTTTTTCCCAGCATATTATTAGCAAATACTCTAAAGGAACTGCCTCACTACTTTTTGAAAAGAAAACAAGCAAAAATAAGTCCCAAGTGCTGTAAGAAGCTCATCAGCTTGTGCACACTCAAAATGAATAACAGGAACAATTAGGGGAGAGATCTTTCCTGTTTCCCATTCATTTTGTATTTTCTCACCCTTACTGGTAAATTGCTTGTCTCATGCAAGTCTTGATAAGAAGTTTGCACATCTCTTACAATGTACTAGATTATATCCATGACAACAACTTTCAGGAAATGCAAAGACACACTTCTGGAAGTATTTATATGCATACATACTTCTAGAAGTATTTGTTCATTCTCACAGGCCTGTCTACAAATTCACAATGGAATCAAATGGCTGCATTTGCATCCAAGGTCAACAAAACACTTGAAAACAGGCATGCAGCTTGTTTGTTTTCATGAAAGACATAAGACTTTGTGGCTAAAACCAAGCCTGAGTTTATACATTGAAGAAAATAAATTGTTTTCTACAAGAACTGACCTTGTGTTTGAACTAGAAGAGTTTGGACACTGAACTGCCTGATTCCTTAGAGCTCCAGTGAGCAAGGCAAGTCATTCTCCTATGGAAGTTACTCTATAAATCAGCCACATTTCCATAAGACAGGTGAGGCTTTGACGAACATGAATGAGAAAACTGTATTTTACTGCTGGTAAATGTGCTTCCACTTCAGCTTCCTCAAGCAGTACTCCAGGAGCACACCAGCACCCCAGCAGTGAACATTGCAAAATAACTACACACAGAAACCTACTAGCAAGGCCATTTTGTGCAGAGATATAAATAGCTGATTTCCAGCCCTTTTCTTACAGTTTCACCATTACAGAGAAAATAACTAAGCCAGAGCTTTCCCCTCAATCTTACCTGAGGAAGCCAAGTTTAAGTTTAATCACAGAAAACCTCTTGATACTGTACTTGTCTACTCTGCTAGAAATCTGGATTGTTCTCCTGCGTGTTTTAGTCCACATGCAAACACACCCTCAGTGACCTCACACTCCTGGAGTAACAGAACAATTTTAGAACATTCACCAACCACTCTGTGTTGTTTCAATGCTGCTGAATCCAGCCCCACTCCCTACAGCCCTCTCTCAGGAAAACACAGGGTCTTTGAGAACTTGGAGCACCCCACAGCACGTGATGGGGAAATAAAGTGGCAAATGACTATGAAAGCACTGACACCTCTCACAGGGACCACTGGCCAGAAACACTCAATGACTGCAAGTCCTTTGGAGTTGAAGGAAAGGCTCTGGTTATGCAGAGGGGACAATGACCACTTTCTCTTAGCAATACCCTTCTGCATTGTACATCTAGCAAAGACTTTCTTTGTCAATTATGTAGTTGGGTGGCACAAACACAAAGTTAATTTTTCCAGCCTTTTGGTTTTGTTCCTTCTGTTTCAGACCTGAAGACAGACTGTCTCTGAGAGCATTTGGGTTTTTTGTTTTTTCCAGTTACATCTGTTGGTTTAATAAAACGTACCACCTTCTTCTCCCAAAGCCCTGTTTCAATAATACCTTTGGATCTCTAACACCACAAGCTCTATAAAATTATAAGGGCACGGTGTGGCCCTTCATCTCTCCCCAGCTTCCATTCCCTAGAATAGATCACTGCTCAGAGGGAATATAGGAGGAGCACAAGGGCTAGAAGGGAGGCAGAGCGTACAAGAAAATCCCCTGTGTCTTATATTGCCTATACTTAACTTCCCAGCACCCAACTTACAGTGAGAAATGCAGTTGGTGTGGCAAAAAAGCATCAGGATCAGACATAATTTTACTGATGAGAGGCACAAAATAAAGACCTTGCACAAGCCTAAGTTACAACATCCTGGCAGGGTGAAGAAAAACTGTGATGCTATTGCTGGTATGAATAATAAAACCACTTAAATGCCACTTTTTGAGCATAACCGAATACATGTGATAGCATCATTATAAATTAAAACTGTTTATGACCTCCATTTGGTCCAAACAGTACAACCTTACTCACTATATGCATGGTTGAACAAATTGATCTCCAACTGCCTGTGTTACACGATAGAAGGGATAGCCAAGTGTTCTGAGAAGGAAACAAAAAGAAAATCCCAGCAAAAGCAGCTTGGAATGACTCACGCAGATTTCTTAATGGCCACTGAAAATAATCTTTGATTCCTATCATTGTCAACTCAGTAAGTGATAATAACTAATACCTAAGTTATTATTTTATTTACATAGTTAATTCCTAGTTTCCTCTATGCCATAAAAATAAGTGTTAATATGTTTTGAAACCAATCATTTCATGAATGAATGGAAATCAGTACTTCTATAAATTCTGCTAAAGTACTAAAATAGGAGATAATCAGTATGTTCTTGACTGTTTGGGTACAAAATTTTCAAAGGACATGTAATTCTGCCCCACCCTTGTATTTATTTGTAAAACCATAGAGGAATACACATTTCAATACGCATAGAAACATTTCAAGAGTCAGATTTCTGTGGACCAAGTTGTTGTCTGCTTCATACATTTCCATTTAGAATTTTTTCTCCAGTCACATGCTAAGGCCTTCAAGTCTTCTCAGTATCTCAAACAACTCCTGAAGCATCTCCCATAGAAGATTTAAATTTTTTAAACCAGCAGTAAACCAATTACTTTCATCTGTGCCTACACGGCAGCCAGTTCACGTGAACCTCCTGTGTCTCAATTAACACCAGGGATGGAAAGAATAATTTACCTACAAGGTTCAGATGTGCCTGATTTCTCCCTGCCACGGGCTGAGAGCTCCTCCATGCTCTGCAGGCACGTTCTGCTTGCACAGACAAAGGCTGGCTTCCAGGAGAGCACCGTGAGGCTCCTAAAGCATTTTCTTCACAACTAGGTAATTTAAGTTCTCGACATGAAATACAAATCTACGCTGAGACAACAGAGCACACAGCTTCACTGAGTGCACAATTTATGTCAGAGTACAGGGCAACACACGTAGAAACTGAACAAAGCCTGGTTTTACTGCCCAGTCCCCTGAATTAATATGCAACATTCATGCCTTAAGTATACCCTTGAGCATTCTCTGAGCCACATCTTTGAAGATGTATTGGTTTCCTATGCACTAACTTGACCTATATTCAGGCTGACTTCTATTCTGAGATTATTTCTGCTGTGAATTCAATTCCAGCCTCTACAGACACTGCTTTGCTACACCTATGATACAGATGGCAAAAAGCAGAAGGATGTCAACAAATTAAAAGGCCACTGCTGTCACTGCCTAACAACCAGGGTAATCAAAAAACTCTTCTTTTTTTGTGAGCTGATCTTGACACAAGCACATTTCCTTGATAATGTGGAAGCACAGAACCAAATCTATAAACCTTTTAAAATTGTTTGCTTTTATGTCAGGATCCAAAGACCTGCTGCCTTGCTGGAGCCAAGTTTTATCTGTGCCATGAGCCAAGGGTGCCAAAAAAATGCAAGAGATGACCAAAAAAAATGGAGGCAGGGAAATTAATAACTTTTTATTTTCAGAAAAATGGCTCTAATACAGGACACCACAGAGGAAGTGAAAAACAGCAACGAAGGTCTTACTTTTTTAAAACTTGCTCCTGTTTACTTGTGTTCTGATCCACAATTTTTGTACCAGAACTCTGCTTTTCCACTCTATTTATAGCACAGAGGTCTTACAGGATTAGGTCTACACCCTGTTAATAACACCTGAAAATTCATTAACTGCTTCAAGTTGTTCCATGTAACGATCAAGAGGACTTGTCTACCCTAACTCAACACCTGAAATTCCACTTGTCTTATAAACCAAAGTTGTCAAGCCCTCTGAGTTTACAGCTCAAAGACTCCTTGAGAACCTGGAAGACTTCCATCCTGCACAGATATCCCAGAGCTGGCATGAGCAGGAACAGTGCAGGGGCTGTTAAAGCAGCAATGCCATAACAACAGGGTACAAAAACCACAGCAGGATCCCCACACACTGAGTCCTACTCACCACATGAGTCAAGAGCTTCTTTTATTAAACTCTTTCATGCTGCATCCAGACTATGACTCAAGCCAATGAGCTGATAAAAAAAAAAAGGTGGGGAGGCAGGTTCAGGAAAGTTTGGTTTTCTCCCCTCATCTGTTTTGGTAGAGCACATGGAGGAAAATTCCACCACCACCAAGTGCTGGCACGGCATAAAAAGCACCCTAAATCTGGCATTTCCTCAGCTCTCATCAGACACAGAATACTGGTTTTGGTGAACCTGTGGTAGGAACCACAGCAGCTGTTGCTGCCTTTATCCCTGTCGTACCACTAAGAAAGTGTGTACTGAAGTAAAAGAAAAAGAAAATAAAATTGGTAAATGTGAAGTGCTGATTAGAATGTTGAGAACAGCAAGAGTTTGACATGACTGACTCTTGAGAACTTTAAAATACAGTATTTTAAGTAGATTGTTAAAAATTGACAGAAGTGTTCAAAAAAGCATATGCATATTAAAAATGCTGTAAAAAGTGACATTACACTCATATTACATTACAGATGATTAAAATGTAAAAAAAAAATCTTTAAATGCACATTTTAGGTCTGGTTTTAAGATAACTGTTTCACAGTTCTGAAATACAACCAGTTCAGATTATAAATAGCAAGAGATGGCTTTTTAGATATATTCATTCTCTTAATATTATCAATAATAATTAATATGCTGTATTTAAGAAGGATCCAGATTTAATAATAACATTCTTCTTTTTTTTCCCCCCTAGATTTTTTTTTTTCCTTTAGAATACACATATTTTGATTCCATGGAAACTCAGTTGAGACTGTGCCACATCTTTCATACAGCTGACTAAGAGCATGGGTTGTTCAGAACTATCTGGCTGCTATTTGAAATGTTCCTCAACTTTATGAAGACAGACTCATTAAAGCAAAAGCTTTCCCACAAACAGTTTCTGACAAAGTGAAAAAGTAATTAACGCAAAAAGAAGAGAGAACTATTTTTACTTTTCCTATTTTTCACCCAGGCAGTTTATTACAGGCATTGTCATTTTTGACGTGCTCTCTCCTGTGACAATCACGGACACAATTCAAACTTTTACAATTACCTCAGCCTCACTTATGAGATCTGGGATAAAATGGTACAACTTCAGGTACTGAATACCTAAAAAAAACAACCCACCTCTGGAAGCTGCCAGGAATAGATATTAACTACACTATACAAATGACAGAGTCACCAAAATGCACACCAAAAGCACAACAGTTAAGGGGTACAATTCCTTAAAAAAATCTAACCCAAAAACCCCACAACAGCAATCCCAAACACACAACAACAAGCCCAAACAACAAAGCAGACAGACAATCTCATAGTGTTCAAATTGTCTAATAACCTCCATTTCCTCTTTCCCTGAACCTCCTGTTTGGTTTTCTTTTTCCTCTCCATTTAAACTGTGCTTGTTGAACTCAATGGAGAAACACTTGGATCTCTGATGAAATTTTATGTAACCTCATTCATTATAGATTTTTCTGCTGATTAAGGTTTCAAAGTAACTATAATAATGTAGAGCAATACCACACTGCTGCTGTTTTGGGGATTTTTAGCATAAAGGATATGAGAGTGAAGCCAGACAAAGCATAAATCATAAAACATAATATCAGCATTTTATTGCCCTTATCTCTACTGTAGCACCTAGTTTTTGTTTCAACTAACAGGTTTGCTGTCAGCCAAATTCACAGACTAATAATTGTCATCAACCAATACACGTTCATGACAAACAAAATGTGAAGAAGCACATAGTACTGTGAATTTCATTTTCAAAATGCTTCTCAGCGTGTTAAGAATTAGCCAAACTCATTATAACATCATAAGTAATATCTGATCCAAGGCTTAAGTAGTTCAAACATATCTTCTGGTATTCACCAGAATGGAAATATTTCTTTATGCTTATCAAGAGGTCCTTTAAGAACAATGAAAGGATGTTATTTAAATATTTTCAACACCTACTGATGCTGAAAGTCCACAAGATAAAATAAACATGTACCATAAAGATAGTAAGAGGAAAGTTTTAGTCCTGGATAAGCTACCCAACACAAAAGACACAAACATTTTTCTTACTTACAGTGTTGAAATGACATCCACAGAAAAACTGGAGACGGCCCTGCATTTCTGGAGCCTCACACCACCCTCACGTAACTCTGGCTCTGATGGTGACCCAGAGGCATTTGGGCTGTGCAGAGCAGCTCTGGGGAGGCCCAGATTGGGGGGTGGAGAGCTGAAAAGTGCCCACACCTGTGCCCAGTTACCTGTGCCTCTCTCAGCTGACCCAGAGCCTGCAATCAGCACCAAGCAGGGACACCTGGGCAGGGAAATCACGGCCCTTCCCATTGCCCAGGTGTCCATCAGGAGCCTGCAGGCAGCCCCTTCCTCCCCTCAGAGCTTGCCCAGCCACACAGCCCGTGGCACTTGCAGGGCAGGTACCTGCAGTTCCACCTGCAGCGTTTCACCTGGTCTGAGGGGCTCAAAGCAGCTCGTGGAATTAGCCAAACACCCACACGCTCTGCTAGGTCACCCTGAGAATCCTCTTCTTACCCAGATGACCGCTCAGGGGTACCCAGTGACCCTCCTCTGCCAGAAGGGTCAGCAGGGAGCTGAGCTGGCCAGAGCAGAGCCTCACCGCTCACTGACCCTGCAACACACAAGTTTTGTTATGACATCCGGTATTTACTGAAGCAGCAAATGAGGAGGATGCCACTGCTCGAGCTACAGAGCTACAAACACAGTGCATGGCTCCCAAAACCATTAAAACTGAGTTTAACACTCAGCTGGACAGGTGGCATCCACACTAAGGGATGGTTTCATTCTGGGGACGTTAATCTCTAATGCAGCACTCACTCAAGGCTTGGGCTCTCTGCAGACTGAACCTCTCTCCACACAAAGTGTGTGGGACACAGGAGCCCAAAGCTCCCTCTGCTCCTGCCCGGCTGCAGCCGGGGAGAAAAGCGAGGAGAAGACAGAAATTGCGAGTTCAGCTCTGGCTGTGGAGTTTTTTAAATATAATCACAGAGTGTTTTGGGTTGGAAGTGACCTTAAAGATCATCTGGTCTCAATACCCCTCCCGTGAGCAGGCTCACGCCTTCCAGTTGAGGAGGTTTTTTGTTGGTTGTTTTGGTTTGTTGGCTTTTTGGTGGAAAAGGAAGGAGGGCTGGTGCTGTACTCGCTTTTCATTTCCCCTGGAGCTCGGCCCCAGCAGCTGCCCGAGCAGCCCGGCTCCCAAGGCCAGCCATGCCCCGCTGAGCCCCGGCCGGAGAGGAGACGCTCCCGCTGCCCGTCCCGTCTCCTCTCCCCCGGCACCGGGCACAGCCCGCGGGTCGGCACCGGCACCGTCCGTGGGACGGGAGATGCGCGGGGCGAGTGAGGGATGCGCGGGATGGAGATGCGCGGGGTGGAGATGCTCAGGGCGGAGATGCGCGGGACGGGCGAGGGGTGCGCGGGGTGGAGATGCGCGGGCGCTGCCCCAGCACGGACGATCCGCACCTGGGGCGCTCGGGACGGGCGGGGCACGGCCAGGGATCCCCGCCGGGGGTCGGGCACACGGCTTCTCTTTGGAAGCGGAGGAGATGAGCATCCCGGGCCGGGGGAGAGGCAGGGCAGAGCCCACCAACGCTCCGGACACCCAGTGCAGCCCCCCGGGCCAGCCCCGGGGTCGGGGCGATGCCGCGGCCGGAGCGCTGCGGGCAGCACTGGCGGAGGGAAGGTCAGAGGAGAGAGGAGCGCGATGTGAGACAAAGCGGAACTGACAGCGGCTGAGCACAGACACAGCTCCAGCCAGAGCAGAGCACAGATCCTGCGATACCAGTTGCGGCTGGGATGTGCAGTGAATACCTGAGCAGCCCGGCTGGGCTCGCCGACCGAAGAGATGCCAAAGGGCCAGCACTAATGGCAAGTCTGTCTCGCCACAGTCATCAGCATGACAAGGCTGATGCTGTAGGTGCCTGGAGAAACTGATCTTTTATTTTCTCAGAGACCCAGGTATAAACTACGGGCTTAGCACATGCATAAAACCCCAAATGAGCACAGCTGATAGCTGCTAGTAACATGAACAGGTAAGGACTGCAGTTTCCACTTTAGATTAACAATTTTAAACACAGGATTCCAGTGAATTTTTAGCTACACTACTGCTGAATGAAAAAAAAAAAAGAAACCCACCTTTTACATGAGTCTGAGCTGAACATTTTAAATTAAGTTATAATAAAAAAAAAACCTTATTAAAATTTATTTGCCCCATTAGCGACTCAATTACAATTGAGCAAGACCAAAAAAAAATCCATGAAAAAGTACACAAAAAAGAGTAGAAAATTGAACAACAGAGGGAGACAGGGACATGCAGAATCAGTACATATTCCAAAGAACAATATGCAAACATGCAAATACTTTTGCTCTGGCTACGACCTCACTCAAGATGTGACTATTTCAGCCTGAAAGCAAATCACTTGCTTGGAATCTTAGCTAGTTCTTCTGTGGCCTCAAAGTACATCAAACACATCTCCCCAGCTGCATCTTTCATACTTTGGCACACCAATTTCCCAGAAATCAAACCTGCCCTACTGTCCCTGGCACACTGCTGGGCCACACAGGGCAGGGAGGAGTGAGCTCTGTACCAGTGCAGAGAGACATTCCCACAGCAGTGCCTGCACCTTCCCAGCAAATTGATACTGCAGGTAGAAAAATAATAAAAAAACAACAGGAAAAAAAACCAACAGGAAAAAGCCACAAGCAAAGAACTCTTCTTGGAAAAGGCAGAGATGAGAGCCCTGGGTGACCCTGCCCCTCTCAGTCTGTCTGCACAGGTGACAGATGCTGCCTCCTCCCATCCCCACGCTCACCAGGGGGAAGGGAGGTTGCATCTATTTCGGTTATTAAGTGGATAATGACTCCATATGCTGTCCTGCAGCCAAGCAACAAATAAAAATCATAATGTACAGGCCAAATAACTTCCTTGGAATCTAGACGCATTACTGTGCATAATTCCCTTCTTAATGGTTATAAACAGACCAGAGCAATAGACAAAAATAACATTCTACACAGAGGCTTGATTATAATCAGCTATGTATGACATTTCTGTGCCATTTGGGTTAACTTTCAACAGCATTCTAACAGAGCTTGTCATTTTTCAGATAATATCTTGCTTCAGTAATTCTATTTCAAAGTTGAAAACAACACCTAAAGTTACAACTACTAATAGAGTTATACAGAAGCCATCCCAAATCCCCCAGAAATATTTTTTTATTTGCAGTAAGGATCCCCAAAAAA
Source organism: Illadopsis cleaveri (assembly GCA_013399915.1). Taxonomy (NCBI): domain Eukaryota; kingdom Metazoa; phylum Chordata; class Aves; order Passeriformes; family Timaliidae; genus Illadopsis; species Illadopsis cleaveri. The sequence continues at coordinate 356,268 of VXBB01016051.1, read as the reverse complement.
ACACAGGGCTAGTACTGACAACTTATTTGTTCCATGAAGACTGGAAAATAGAATACAAACAATATGTTTTTTTTATTGTTCAGACAAGTTACATTGAACTCCTGGGAGTCAGTTTTTTAAAGCATGCAAAATCCATGGCTGAAACAGAGCCTCAGAGATCAAATCACATCTCAGCTTGAGATTCATTGCTGGGTCTTGGGAAAGACAATTATCTTTGATGTGGTCAATTTTTTCAGTTTATATAATGGTGGTAATGATACCTCACAGGACTCATTTCAGGGTTTAATAACTAATACTTGTACAAATTTTTCAAGTTGCTAATTATGATTATTTAGCTAAGTGTTAAGCTAATGCATATGTAAGAAAACAACATTAATGTATTCCCAAAGATGATTACGATCATAATTATTATTAATGCCACATGGACAAGTGCAATTGTTCCTTGCCCACCCAGGTGTGTGACACACCTGGCAGGAAAGGCAGGGCACCTCAGAAGTCATAACACATGGAAATTATGCTGGAACAGGAAATGCTGAAAGGAAAAAAATGCTCACAAGGCCAAGTTTAGAGTCAGCCTCAATCATCCAGACTTCACTGGGAGTGGCTGGCTCAGGCAGGGCAGGGCAGGGCAGGGCAGGGCAGGGCAGGGCAGGGCAGGGCAGGGCAGGGCAGGGCAGGGAGCACCAGGGGAAAGCAGCAGCAGCCCCAGCAGAGCCGGCCAAGGGAGTGGCTGCAGCAGTCCCGACACAGAGGAAGGAGAGAGAAAGCAGCAGGAGTCGTCGTGAGAACGGGAGGGCACAGACAGATCTGGGGAAAAAAAATACCATTGCCAGTTTTCTCAGCGAACATTTAGCCCAGAAAACACTGGGAACAACTGCACTCGGTGCAGTCCTCCTCAAAATAGAACAAGTTTTATTCCAGCAAATATGAATACATTAGGGAAGAGAATAATTGAGAAGAATTTAGAAGGCTTCAGGAAAAGAAAAATCCTGTAAACAAGATTGAGCAACAAGTCTTTGAAAGAATCCTTTTGTTCCCAGCACAATGCTCCCAAAATCTGCTTCTTCAGAACAGTATTCATTTAAGAAAAAAGAAGAGAGAGATAAAGGGAAAGCCAAGAACACATTTTAAGGCAAAAAAAGCACTTAAAAACCATTTTCTTACTCTTCAGATTTTTTGTACCTAAGCCTGGAGGTGCATTGTCCACCCTCTGTAACCCTGGAGGTTCTCAGGCTGTGCTGCCTGCGTGGCTTTTCCTGGGCCAGCACAAACAGGGCCAGCAAAACCCTCCATGGCCTGCCAGGTGGGAATGACAGGGTCTCAATCCCAAACTGGGGAAACCCCCACACCACCCATTTCCCAGAGGAGATTTTAGAAAACCCCAGGGCGTCTTTGGACAGGGTGTTCCCCTGCAGAGGAGGAGGAATGGGCAGAGGAAGGCAGAGTGAGGCTTATGAGGGGAGGATGAGAGAAAAGCAGGATGACAGCAGCAGCCCAGGGAGGAGCAGGGTAAGCTGCAGACTCTGAGTGACCCTTCACTCTGACTGCCATGGGGGGATATTTGGGATCAACTTGCCATTGATTAGCTTAGGGTGTGCCAGACCAGAAGGAAGCTGCAGCATGCTAAGGATTTCCCTCACAAACAAAAGGGACTGCTATTAGCATATCAAACTAAAGCACAGGTTTCATTTGATCAAGCAGTGTAGGAAAAACCAACCTGTTAGTACCTGCATTTCCTGCTCCTGTAGTGGACCTGCAGTACAGGCTTGAGGCTGTAATGATTATTGTCACCTTTACTAAAGATTATTGCCAGTCCACCTCTGCCCAGAAAAGGCAAGGCTCATGCTTCAGACTGTCAGTCTGGCCAAAAATATCAACATTTTAAAGTTATCCTGTATTCAAAGTATCTCATGACTCATAAAGAACAGAGAATAGCAACAATAAAGAGGAAAAACAAAGTTCTAGTTTCTAGACCACTGGCTCTAGAAGTCAGACATTAACTAACATTGGTACATTCTTCCTGTGTCTCTGAAGAAATCCGCTCTGTCAGTCCTTCCTTGAAATATTCAGCTGGGTACACACAAACTTGTGTGAATCTCAAAGCTCTGAAATGCCTGAAAAGTTTCACAAACTCCCTCAAATGAGTAGAGAACAGGCCCCTACAGCCAGGAGGGCTCTGACACAAGCCAACAATTGCCTATTCCATCAGATCTGGTCCTGCTACAGAGCTGGGACAGAAGGGAGGGGAAAGGAGGAAACTCTGAGCAGAGGGGGGAACAGAGGATACTCCTGCTCAGTGGGTTGGATGGGGTTTTTTATTCCCATATGCCAAAATCCTAAAATGCTATAAGCTCCACTGAAGTCCACAAGGCTCTAGCAATGTACACTAGCTAACAATACAATCTTTAAAATTTGCATTTTTCTCTGACACTAGAACCATTTATCTCACTGTAATCAAGTTTTTACTAGAGTAAACTTGTGTCTAAACTCCCCTGAAAACCCTAGAACAGTTTCTGCACCTGTAGTAGACACAGCAGGTTTGTCAAACAAAAAATAAAATAACTAGTTTTTAATTATAATCTACATGGATGTATTTCTGCTGTAGTCAGTAGTGAGAAATACAACTCACTGTAAAGTGAACTGCAATCAAACAGATTCACGGCATTCAACATATTAAAATTAGATGACAAAGCTAAGACAGAAGTGACATTTAAGTGAATGATTTCCATAGTCTATGTCCCCATATGTTCTCCACATTCAAATCTGCCTCTCTGAAAACACCACAGTGACACTGGAGGCCACAGAGTTCCTTCTGGGGGAACGGACAGCTTTGTGTTAACAGCTAATGAAATACAGTGACTTACTGCAATATTTTTACACAATACTCTTCCTGCCTTGCAGCTAAATCCAAACTAAACCATGAATGAACACAGGATGCTCCCTGAAGGGCTGTAGTGGTGTGGGTGACACATTTCTCATCTCCCCAGGGGTGAAGTACAGCACATCCTCAGAACTTCCAATCTCACCCCTCTGCAAAGCTGCTGACTATTCCCAGAGCAAAACATCCTATTCACACATTCTTTATGTGCCGTGGGACTGAAAAAAGCAAAACAAATCCCCGTTTTCCAAGCAGACACAAATCAAAACCTGAGCAGAAGAAACGTATACAAATAAATTCTGAAAGAAATAATTTAAACAGCTTTAACGTTGGACTTCCAGTGTGCCTATCCACCAGAAAATCCTGATGCAAGCAGTCACTTCAGGTTTTACTGACTTGGAGGAAGCAGATCCATTGACTTTAACGAGGCCTGGACTTCACTGTGAATTTAATCTGGAAAAATCTCAGTGCCATTCTTGCAGGGCACACGGCCACATGACTGAAAGGGGCACATTAAAAGCAGTCCCAGAATGTCACCAACACACACAGGCCATGGTTTGATGAATGAGAGCCCTGTACAATGCAGCACTATATATTGCATTAAAGGCTTTTTGGTGCTGGTCATTATTAGGGCCTGTTATTACAGGTTTTTATTAAAATTATGCATAATTGTAATTGCTAATGCCTTATTATATCCTGCTCTACATGAGAAGTAATGAATAGCTTAAATTAAGGAAAGAAACAAACCTGTAGGTGAATGCAGGCTTGTTCCCACTGTGATTTATTGCAGGATGTACTTTTCATCCTAAGGACTGCTCTAAGACAAAAAGGCAGAGCAACATTTTCTAAGCTTTCTTTACCAAAATTGGGTTTGTTTTTCATTTGAATCATAAATTATAAAGTGATCCAACAGGTTAGGAAGTATAAAGTTCTGCTTTTTTAACTTCAATTTAAAAAATGAATCATTTAAGCCTGTGCATCTTCCAGCAGTTCACAGGTAGTGCAGAGCTGGGGAAGCTGCAGCAAAGGTGCAACTTACCCAACCATATGCTGCTTTCCTTAAGTAACCCATTATACAAAAAAAATAAATATCTTGTGACAGATTGTTTTGACAGCTAAAAAACATTTAAATTTTTTGAATGCATTTGACTGAAAGGCAAAAAATGCTAGATAGATGTTAATTTAACAGATGTCTAGTTTTGCATCATCAGCCTGAAACAGGCAATTTCTAGCAAGTCTCCTTGCTGCATCACAACATGAAATCCTATGAATTCCATATGGATATGACTTTCACAAACTTCAAACGAGCCGTGCTCATTGAAAGGGAAGTAAAATTGCTGTTAAGAAGATGGTACCACCTGGTTGTACTTCTGATCAAGCAACTAAACACATAACCAATATATTGTCATTACATTCTAAGGGGGCTTTATTTGAGGCTGTAAATGAAGGGCATTCATTTACATGAGAGAAATAAATAAGGTAGGCTCCTGAAACCCAAATAAATTCCTGCAAATCTAATTATCCTATGGATAAATAGGAACCAAGGATTTTTTTTTTTAATTTTGTTCTGCATGTCTTCAATACAAATCTTTGTATGCTGATTATACTGTCATACTCCACATATAGTTTAATTGTGGTTCTGTATTGATTGTAGAAGAAACTGAAATAACTGTAGATTAACTAAAGCTGGTGCTGCTGGCACAGTCACCTAAAATCTTAGAAAACTTTGGGAGTCAGTCACCATCAAACCCATTTTGGTGCTTTCAATAGGTTATACACAGAAGAAGCTTCACACAGGGAGAATTTCTCCTCAAAACAGTCCCACACAGTTGGCCACATCCATTTGTGATCTCAAGAGCAGCAAAAACTGTTCCGTAAATTTCTGAATCGAATTTGCACAAAGTATTACTGTTCTCACTTTACAGAAAAGGAAATAGAAAATAAAGAGATTTAATTACATGGGAGATTGAGAACCCCTCACAACTGATTTCAAAATGATCCTTACTGATGAGCTGGAAACCCTGTTGCAGAAATATAATGTGTGTTTGCTAATGCCACCTGATCTCTAAATAATGAGGATCAGTGATATTTACCTGCCTAACAGGAATATTATGAGACAAATCTAATTCATTTAAGGGTACTTAAAATCATGCTTTCTGATTTATATGCTTATACAAATTGCATTTACCTGTTCTAGTTGTGATCTACATATCATGGCAAGCCAAGGCATTTCTGCAGTTGGTTCCAGACTGAAAATCTGTGCTTTTGAAAAGGGCAAACATGCTTCTCCAGCGACAACATTCATCTGCTCCAGTTTCCTTATCAAGTTTATCACCTTCAATAAGTAGACACCTGTTATTTCATGACCCCAACTGAGTTTTAACTCTTTTTCAAATAAGCATTTGGGTTGGATCAAAAGATCCAGTTTTTTCTTAATTTGGAATGTATCCCATTTTTAATTTTTTTTTTTTTTTACTAAGACATAACATTACAACACATAATTTCCACAAGCTGAATAACCTTAATGACACCTCCATGAATTTTGGAAGAGAAAACATTTTACATTGAAGATTTTTTTTTTCTTTAACATTCACAGAGTACAAAATGTCTAAGTACATTCAGATTATTCAAAACCAACTTTCTCGTGAATTGAACCCAAAAAGTTGAGTTAAGAAATGATGAAGTTTCTTTCTCTGGTGAAGCCATGCCCTGAAGTGACTTAAATAAAGGTCTCAAAATGTATGGAAACGCTTCCACAGGATAATTTTTTGTAACAGAGAAAGGTTAAACCCACAAGGTTAATATAATTGAGATATAAGAAATACAATAAATAAAGGAATGGTTTGCCCCAAAGGAATGGTTTTGCTTTAACTGTCTTAATTAATGTCGCTACATCAAGCACAGAACATTGTTTTTTAGTATATCTTTACAATAAGAGAAACATTAAATAAAATGGGATTAAACTTTTCCACAAGCAGTAAATCATTATGGGATATCCAGAATCTGCTTATGATTCACATTTATGATCCAGTCACTGTTGCTTTATAAATATATCTTTGATTTTTGACCTTGCTAATTAGGCTGTGTGGAAATATTATCAACTGCTCAAGACCGATGTTAAACACCTGCAAAATTTTCCATAAATTGATGTTTACAAGCCTGATTCCATCTGCTTGACTTAACAGAAATCTTACAAATACTGAAAAACATCATTAATGAAGGTATTCTTTCTCATTATTTTTGTTTTGCCCAGCTTGACAATTCCAGAATTTTCACTATTTTCATTTTGCTTCTTATTCTGCTGCATCAAGTCCATACAGACCACTAAGTCTGGATACACGGAGCACACCTCATGTTGATTAAAAAAAAAGAAAAGGTTTAAAATGAAATACCAGCCCCTTGCTCTGGACTTACAGAAACTAAAAGATGGCACAAAGGAATGGATCCACTGAAGGCATTTTGGAGATCCTTTGAAGAGAGGGTAACAGCAGTGGCTCAGAATCCCTGGTACCCATGGAGGGGTGGCTCTTGCATTTTCCCTGTCAGTTCCTTGGAAGGGGGACAGGAATAAAGCCTACAGGTGTTGAGTTATAAATTAGGGCACTCAAATTGACAGAGAGGTGATTAGCTCAGTCTTTGAGGAAAGAAGAAAGCCAGAGTCCTGCAGCATTCCTGCTATCAGCTGCTTCTTCTTTCATGTCTCAGTGGAATTTTAACATAGATATTCTCCATAAGTTACACGACAAATTTCTTGTCCAGACAAAACCTGCCCTGCTCTGACAAACGTGAGGAAATCAAAAGAAATAAAAGACTCCTCCCATGTTTAAAGAAACATAAAAATAAACCCCACAACCTAACAAGAAAATTACTATTCAACAGAAGAAAACCTTCCTGTGTTGAATTTTTCCAACACCTAATAAATTTAAATACAGATTAAAAAAATATCAAAATGCTAAAAGCATTATGTATTCTGTTTTATAGCAATTCTTGACGAACTACAACCTTAAAACAAGGAAAAACCTCTAAAGTAAGATTGTTTTTTACCTAAACCCAGCAGTATATGCTTTAATATTTTAGTGAGACTCTCATTTCTGGTACGGTAGCGAGGACAAGTGAACAGACAAGCAGACTGGGGCTTGGAAAAGAAGGTTGTATAGTCAAATTTGCGTCAAGTAATTTGCCTGCTTCTTCTTTAATGTTCTCATCTGTAACTGAGGCTGGTGGCTGTAACCATTCCCAGGAAAACACTTCACAATTCCGAGCTGTGTGTCAGGGCTGAGCATCATCACTGTAAACAGTGGTTAGAATTAGAAAAATCACAATGTATGGAAAACTGCCATTAGGGAAACTGTTTGAGCAGCATTGTGATGATGAAAAGAATGTGCTGATATGCCCCCTTAAGTTCCAAGGAACATCAGCAGACCATACCAGTGTAAATCAGTCCATTTTCAATAATGCTGTTAAGCCACGCATGGAAGCTTCTATAAAACACACTCATTTTTCCATTTTCACAGATTCAATGCACAGGAATACCATCTCCTTCATTTTCCACAGGTCTCTTGCAAAACTTTCTTTTTTTTTTTTCTTCCACCAACATTTCTATTAAGTCCTCACACAGTAATCTAAGCACTGTTTTGTCACATTTAGCTTTCATCCACATGTTTAAAATTTCAGCTGCACTCAGTAACCCAAGCTTAGCAATTCACAGTGACTTTAAAAGAAGCTAAGACAGAAATCAACAAAAGGTAAAAAATCCCTGTAATTAAGAGTCTACTGGGATTGAGTTTGGGGAATAAATACTTAGCTCAGCAACATTATGGGTAAGATTTTTCAAAAGCTGACACTTGATCAAACAGTTGATAGTCACTTCTCTTGTATTGTTGACCAGCTGGTGGCTTCATTAGTAAATTTGGGATAGAGGTGTTAACCCCAGGCAGATCTGGCTGCCTGAAGAGGAGAAAAATTAAATACATCCAGCCTTTATGCTGTTTATTTACCTCTGTTTTCCATTTGGCTTCTTCAACAAAATAGACTATTCCATTTCTCTAATATTTAGGAAGCAGATTCTGGAGAGTATGACAATCTGATACTGTGCAAATATTGCATCATTAGGAGAAAACATTCTGCTGAGGACAGTTGAAACTTCAGGACAAGCCATTTCCACTGAAATGGAAATCAATTTCGTGGCGATCACAGAAGAATTGCTTTTTCTCCATCTAAAAGCTACAGTTTGAACCCACATTATCTTTAAAATTAAACTGATAGTAAACAGTTATTGAAAAATGTTTATGAATATGAATTAGAATGCACCCAGATCCGATAGACAGACATTTCATTTTCAGGAAGTTGAGCAAAAGAGGTTGTACTATCAAATTTGGCAGAATCAAAAAAGACTAATTCTTTAGTCCTCCAGCATTTTTCAATATTTTGCTGCATATTTAAACAGTATCTAAATATTTTATCATTAATATTATTTTCATACATTTCCTACAGTCTGTCTACTTTCAAAATCAGGTTCCTGCTTGTATTATTTTAGAGTGAACTCAGAAGTGTTGCTAAAACCAGATGTGAAAAATAGTTGGTTTTATTTCCTCCTTCACATTCATAATTTTGATGCTGACAGAAGCACAATGCTCTGTACTGAACACTCTGTTTCTAGCTAAGACGTATTTATCCGCTCTGTGACAAAATAACTGCTAAGGTAGATTCTGTTCATATAGAATTTATGTCTCTCATAAAAGAAAATGCAAAATAAAACCCGCAGAACTTAATAATTAATATTCGTAACAAGAAACTTATCACCATGACACACTTGAACTATGAAAGTTAAAAACGGTAGAATTCTGATAGCATTTTGGTTATTGCATCCCTGGCTGTGCTGTGTGTTCCACTCATTTGGGGTATATACAGTTATCTGTTTTGTAAAGAGGAACACTACACATCGTCTTTCACCTGGAAAGTGGAATCAAATCAAATTAATATTATATTCTGTTTGGTCTAGTGAATTTACCGGCATCTGCAGAAGTTTCAAAATACTTAAATTTTAATTTTTCTGTAGCTTGCCTCACTCTTTATGAATGCATTCATTTTCCCACCCCCAATTATTGGAGCTTAATTTTGCTTTTTTATTTTAATTCACGCAGTTCAGAGAAAAATAAAAGTTAAAGTTACTGTACCTCAACAAATGTACCTAAAGTGGCACTATTTTTGCATGCATGAAAGCTCAAAGCCTCAACAACTCCCATGAGCGATTACTCTTCTAACACTAATTAGATATTTGCTAATTAGTGTCTGATGTGTGAAATGAAAAACATTTTGAAGCTGAAATGGATAGGGTCTATAAAGATAGCGGCGCTATCCCAATTCCCTTTTTTCTGTTATCATATTTCATAAATATTAATAAGATCACATGATACTACCCCTTCTATGAAATTATCTTTCTGAAAGCAGCCTATTGTTTGCTATAATAGGGCTGTGTCAATATTTTGCATTAGCTGTAAAGCGCTCAATGGAGGGAAGTTGTTTTCTCTCAATGTTAAAGAGATGTCACATTTCATGCATCATCTTTATGCTGCGTTAACTGGGCCCCTCTTTTTAATAGTTTATCTTTAATGCGCTGAAACTAAGAATGCAAAACTTTATTGAGTAATACTTTACATTTCTGAATAATTTATTAAACTTATCTCATTTCAAATGTATCCCAAATAAAACACAAATGATGAAATAGCTTTTTTTCCTAAGCAGATACTGAGAACTTCAAATTATTGTCTGTGATGATCATTTCCAGGAAAGGCTTTGGAATACTAGAATTATTAAAATAGAATCATGTCTTGAAAAGTAACTTCTAAATTCGTATTAAAGATGTTTGAACAATATCTGCCTGTGATCATGCATGGAAAATTGTTCCAAACTGCCAGGGAGAATTACCTGTGTCATTTAATGATACAAAACTATTTATCAGAATATTGAGATCTAAGAAAAAAAATTCAAAGGAAGAAAAAATTAAGGAGAGTAATTCCTGATGAGGAAGCTAATTCCAAACAGGAATACTGAATCACTGTAAATACTGGCCACATCACACCTGGCATCTAATCACAGGATTGACACCAACATTTTCAACAGTAGCTAAGCATGAATTGACAAAGGTGACATTGAAACAAAATAATGACGAGATTATCACTTTCCCCAGGCTGACATTTTGTGATTCTAATAACACCCATCAAGGTGATTAAAACGATAATAAAAGGCAAGTTCTGAGAAGAAGAATAAAACAGACACAGGCAAGATAATACATGACAAGTGAAGCTACAATTTTGCATTTCACTTTTTTCAATGAAATTTCTTCATTTCAGATTGAAGTTAGGCAATTCATCAGTCCCAAAGGTGTTTCTGAAATAGAAGCCGCCTTTTCTACCACTACACTGTGCTTTTCATTTTTCATGTATTCAACAGAAGAATAAGCACTTCAATATCTATTTATCCTGAGACAGTAATTTACACTTCACATTAGCTTGATACTTTTATCTGACTTCAAATAATTAAAGCAGCACAATATGGTTCACACTGATGTTCAGGGGCAAATTCTGATTTCATTTCAATTTGTTTGTTTGCTGATGTAAACATATTAACATCCTCTACAATGGCTGTACCTTCTACCTTTAATTACTGCTCCCTCCTTGACAACCATTATGGGTTAATTTCTAGCACATGCTGACACATTTTGCCTTTTACAGCCCTGAAGATGCCCGTGGTAACACACAGCTATAGGGACACAAGGTTCTGATTAAAGCTGCATCCTGGTGGTCCATGGAGGTGGACAGAAGCCTGGGACAGACTGCTTTCCTGGGATTACACAGAGCAGCAAGCACCAGCCAAAACATCTGGATGTGACATGACACAGCACATCCATGTGTCAGTGGGGTTTTTTGGTACACCAAGAGTTCCATGGTTCCTGTAACACACTTCCTTACACATGGCAAACCTTCCCCAGCTTTGCCTGAGGAATCATTCTCCTTCCCAGCCCATGGCAGAAGTGACAGCAGTCACCAAAAGCAACTCCACTGCAAAGAGCACTGAATTCTGTCCTTGGATGATAAGTGCAGTCACTGCTCTTGTACAGTCAAGACTTGTTTGGCTGGGCAACAAAGGGTTTGCACTCAGCTGCCAATTAACATGAGCTAAAATGCTTGTAAATAATTAAACTTTACATTTCTGAGTTCTGTACATATTAATCTATTCATGCTCTGCTGACAGTGTGAAGGAAAAAAGAATCACAACATATTTGTTTCTTTGATCTGTAAAATAAATGACTGGTTAGAGTCAAACGTCTCACAAATACAGTATTTATGGTGCATCTGCTAGGCAGAAAAAAGGCAAGAAAGTTTAGGTACTTGGACAAATGGATAAGCTGTTAGAAACAAAAAGACTGCAATAGTCACTCAACTTGAACAAGCTGCTCTGTTTAAGGATGTACAACTGATACTGAGAACAGATAAAATTCTGTTTTTCACTGCTTTGGACACAATAAGGATCTTTCCAACAAAACACAGAAACTGACTCTGGTTCAAACACATCCCCTCTAAAACTGAACTGAATCCCTGGGCATTTTGAAGCAGTACAAAATAACTGAAAATATCTGTGCTGGCATATTTCTGATGGAAGTTTTGCCAGAGTTCAGTCTGGTTATGCAGCAGCCTCAGTGAGAAGTCACATCGAGCACATGTGCAGGCTGAGGTAAGCACAGGTTGCTGTTTCTTGCAGAAACCATTATGGTCCTGAAAGAATTGATCCTGTCTCATCCCTAAAATGTACTTACTGTGTCATCAGTGGAGTAGGAGCTGCTGTCCTAAAGCTGTCCTTAAGAAACATTTTTACCAAGGATGATCAAGGGACAAATCAGACTTTTCTTCAAGCTACTTTCACTTATGCAAAACCAGGAGAAGTCTTGGAAGGGCAGGAATCTATTTTCAGAGAACATGTAGCTCAAGCAACAAGCCCTTTGTTTTTTTAATGGGCAACTTCAAAGAAAACCCAAATCATTCATGTGTGGCATACTAATAATCTGCACCTTTGTATTCTTCTGTTTTACACTGGTCTTACAACCTGTTTAGGATATTTTATTAATATATGAAAAATATTTAATATTCAGTATCTAATTCTTTTAATTTCAACTGCTTTCTTGACACTCTTAAAGAACAAATGTATGGAATTGTAGTGTAGGGCTAATCAGCCTCACTGCATGGCTTAAAAAAATCCACTAATTAAAATAAATCTTTCATAAGAGTCATTTTCTGAGCCATCATCTCTGTGCTTAGGAAAAGGCTGGTCTGGTAACTCAGCACCTCACCACTTTATGTGCTATTTCTGCTGTTTCCTTGCAAAATACTGAATTAACTGAATCTCTAGAAAGGCAAATTTCTTATGCTTCACTTATTTAGCAGGGAGACTGTTCCTAAAGAAAATAAAGAAAATTAGAGGAGAAAAAAAATGCCCTTCTTAAAATAAAAAACCAAATTTTTAAAACAGTTTCTGTTCTGACTAAACATTTCTTCATTTAAATGTCTAGAGAAAGAGTAATAGCTTTAGTTCTAAGATAATGAAACTCACTTTCTATGAAAATGAAATGGCATTATGTTGTGTAATAAATGATTGTTTCTGCATTTTCTCTCTTTTTCACTAACTGAAATTTGACATTCATTGGCAAAGTTTAATTACTGAACTTTTTATCAAAATATAAAATGGAGAAGAATTTGTCAGAAGACTGATTTTATACACCTGTCAAAGAATAACAGCAGGTATTAACAGTATTTAATAGCCTGGATTCACGTAGCTACAGACCTTTCCACACCTTGGTGAAAAGCCTGAAAACCCAATTGCATTTGCATGCTCTCCTAATGTTTCCTGGCACATGGAACCTGCTATTTTTTATCAAATGAATTTTAGTCTTTCACACAATTCCATTGTACCTTGGAACTGTTCAAGTTTCTACATTCTCTTTTTTTTTTTTCAAATATTTCCAACTGCATAAGCTTTTATTCTGAGAATGGAAGTCTTGCTTGACTGAAACTTAATGACCTGAACATTCTGCTTTAATGTTCCTCCTAATGGATCAAATGGAGGATGTGTTAAAAAACAAACAAACAACAACAAAAAACCCAACAAAACCCAACAAATTAAAAAAATCAGAAAGTTTGTGCTCAGGAAATGAAGCAAATCTGTGTGCCCCCGTTATGGTGCAGCTGTGTCTGAGGCTGACCTCACAGAGTTTCACTCAGAGCTGAGATTCTGTTCCACCCTGTCACACTCAGGGGAAGGTCAATGGTAGCAACTGCTCTGGAGAAAACCCCAACTGATTGAAGTCACAGACATTCATCTCATGGAATCCCAACATGGTTTGGGTTGGAAGGGTGCTGAAAGCTCATCCATTCCACCCCTGCCATGGCAAGGACACCTTCCACCATCCCAGGTGGCTCCAAGCCCTGTCCAGCCTGGCCTTGAACACTTCCAAGGATCCAGGGGCAGCCACAGCTGGACACCCTGTGCCAGGGCCTCCCCAGTCTCCCAGGGAGGAATTCCTTTCTAAAATCTAATCTAAATAAAAATGGTAAACTGTATAAATCCTCATGCTGCCACCAATAGCTCTCCAATAGCTTCAAATTTTCCCTTATTATTTACATATTACATATAAATATATGTATATATATAAAATTACCTAGTCCAATGGCATAGGACTAACAGAAAGAGAAGCTTGACTGGTCACACTGAACTCCTAACCTAACAGTAAAATTCCCATGGGAATAAGTTGCGTGACAAAGATTGGACCCTAAAGCAGCGGTGCCACTGCGGCTGTAGATACGGTTACCAATGGTGCAAGGTAGTTCTGGCAGCATCAGGATTCTAAAATGCAGCTGTATTGACATACTGCTTCTCCTAACATGACTGATTCTCCTTTTGTAACTTCAGTGGGATAGATTTTGAAAGAGTCACTCTGGTGATCAATAGCAATTTTTCACGGCATTTTCGCTATTTCAAACTTCCTTTTCCTTTACTGTTTTTTACATTCAGTGCACCCAAAGGGTTAATGTCAGTCTCCATTCAGAAACTGAGTTTAAGAAAACATATGCATTCACTTTCCATTTCTTTAAAAATCTCACACAGTTGAATTCCATGGAAGTGTGAGACTGTTCTATCCTATCATGCTCAGGTGGATGAGTATGAACCCCTCACCAGTATAAGTAAATGCACACAGGGAAGACAGAAGCAATGGACAGTTCTGTGGGAAGCAGAGAGCAGAACTCTTGCTGACCTGTTTGGGTAGAACAGGCTCTGGTAGTGTTTGTGTGGTAGCAGTGCTACCCAACAGCCTGTGCCTCTGGCCATGCCAGCCTTGTCCTGCCTCACTCCAGCTGTGCTTTTAGCTCTAATGATGACTTCATTTCATAACCAAGTGCTATCCTAAGTCTAATTGGTGTTACTGGTCCTCAGCCTTGTGTAGTCACATGCAATAACCACAATTTTTAAAGATAATGTAATGATGAGTGGTCAGTCTGGTCAGAATTCCGTGTTTGTGACCCTACAGTGATGCTGCAGCATGGGTCTGACTGCAGAGAGAGGGCACATGGCAAACACCAGCACTGTGAAGGTGCCATGGGTGCAGGCCTGGGAGGGGCAGAAGGGTTTGTAAGGGTGAGGAAGAAAATCGTGAACAGTCTGTGACACACAGGAGACACTGCTCACACAGCAAACAGACATTGCACAGAGCTGCAGATCTGTGGAGAAGGAGCAAGGTGCAAGAACACGTCAGAAACTTTATGGGAGTCCCAAACGTTCCCGAGGTGAGGAGGATGAAAATCCCCCAACAGCAGCATTGTGCTTTTCCCAGGCAAAGAGAAAGGTGTCCCCTTGCCAGCAGTGCCATACCCCTCCTGCAACAGGAATGGCTCACCAAAACCTTCCTCCAGGCTGAAACCCACAGCCCTGAGACCCAGGGCAGTGGGAGTGCAGCATAACACGAGCAAGGAAGGGGTAGGTGCTCAGTAGTGTATGCAACAACTGTAAATTCATTACTTGCAGTACTTTTTGATTTATTGAAACTTTTTTGTAATGGCTTTCTCCCCTCTCCTTTTCCTCCTTTTTCTGTGACAGCTGCATGTGGCCTAACAGTAATTTTTTGATTAGCTTGCAATGTTACGTTAACAATAAATTCTTGACTTTACATCTGGTTGTCTTTCTCTTTTTCCCATAACTAAGACTTGCTAACCTGGAGTTCAAGTTAGGTCTCCTGTTCCCCAGTGAAATAGTGAGCTTTAGCAAAAAATGATGATCCAAATCATCTTGTGCTTCTGTGAGACAAGGAGACAAAAGCAGAATGTATTCATTTAATTACTCATGTTCAAAATCCATATAGATTTTGTTTTGAAAGGCCAACTGTGATTAAAGAACAGAAGGAAAACATATGTCTAAAGAAGCACTGTTAAAAAAAATACTTCAGGAAAGTCTTTCATTGCATAAATTCCCCCTCTAAAATCAGGAGCTATGTAGCTGGATATTTGTGCACAACCAACGGGAAAAAATGCCTGAGTCACTCCAAATGAGTGCGAGTTGGCAGGTCTGCACAGCTCAGCACTGCCTCTCCTGCCAAGTGTCATGCTTCATACAGAAGACTCACGCATCAGGTGTCCATGTCACACTTTTATTTCACTCTGCATAAATCTCACACAGAGAAATCTTGACAAGGTTTGTTTTATGCCAACACAGTACTCCATAAGCATTTCTCTGATAGGAACTGGAAAGACCAAGAGCTGGCAGCTGGATGGGCTTAGGTGAAGTTTTGATTCCTGCATCAGAAGTTATCCAGCAAACTTGTGCCAGCCACTGCTGGAGCCTGAGCACTCACTCAGGAGCATGTGTGTGATGTCCTCAGAGCTTCCCCAGCCCCAGCAGGCACAGCCATGCTCTGCTGCACCAGCAAATCTAATACACAGTGACCTTGCTTATACTCCTGCTCTTAGGGTCTGGAGAAAACTTCTTTGTTTTTGTCAAATGAATGATATAATGAAACCTGTCATGTGGCAAACCACATTCAAACGGATTTCAGTGTGTGGTGTAACTAGTATTTTATGTTTTGTTCTGTTTAGTGGTTTAAGTTCACTCTTTTATACAACACTCACGTTTTGTTTAATTCTGTCTATATTTCATTCTATTTTGTCACATCTGATTAAGCTCTATTTGAAACTCTTACTTTGCATTAGCACACTGGCTCTGTTCCTATCTGTTTTGAGCTACGTGGATAAATCATGTGCTTGGAGCAGTGCCTCAGTAATCAAATTGTCTGCTGAGAGTGCAGTTCCATGCTGTAATTTCTGCTAGTGCTGAACCCAGTGTAAACAGATCCTGCCCTCCTCCTCTCACACCCACTCATCCCTGCCCGGCCTGCCAGCTCTCCCCCGTTCAGACACAACTGCAAACACAGGGGCTGAGCAGCTGACTATGGGGAACTGCTCCAGCCTCAAAAAACCCCAAAACAAACGAACAAAAACCAAACAAAACGCCCTCTCCAAAAAAATCCCCAAACAAACCAAACAATGACAAAGTCTAAACTGAGTGTCATTTATGACCTGATGTGCAACCCCCACCTGTGCAATTTCACCTGCACAACTCCAGGAGCTGTCACGGGAGGCAGGAGGGGGAAGAGGGGCAGGAGCTGAGCAGGGAGGTCTTGCCCCAGCCTTGCTGCAATTGATCATCGTGCAGGTCTCTGCTGGCAGGGAAGGGAGGTGATGGGGTTCAACAGGCACCTCAGAAGGGAAAGGTCATGATCCTCTACCTTCCACAAAGAAGAGAATTTGCTGAAGATTTCTTCCTCTACAGAGACACAATTTTGAGCTCAGTTGCCTTTGTATACTTTATTTGCTATGTATCAAGACATCCATCCTCTATTTTGCACTGTTTGAAGAAATAAAGGTATACACTCTGCAGGTTATGGAATCTTGGCACTATTCCCCGGCAATTCTGTGTTCTGTTGCCTTTTTTCCTCTATGTATTGTCCATGAAAATTACCCATTTATTTTTAAAATATCTTTCAGATCTGCAAGCCATATAGGGAAGAAATCCATTCTAAGAATTACTGGAAGCTAACAACTCCATAGTCACCTAAGAGAGGGGTTCTTCCATTTTTAAAATCCCTGCAGTACCTACTGAGTGATTCAGACCCGAGCTAAGCTGACATCTGCTTTACAAGGCTCAGGGACCCTCTGCATTAGGCACCTCCAGGTCTTTTCCTTTCATGTGATACTGGTTCTCCCTCTGCTTTTGCTGCCACCCTTGATCCTCCCAGAGCTCTGATGCCACACACAATTTGGCTGCTGGCTCACCAAGAACAGCTCCTCTACTGACATGTATCCTGTGATTGCTTCATTCAGAGGAGGAGGTTTCATCCTGGGAGCAGCAGTTTCCAAAAAGAACAACGTTTATCAGGAAAAGAAAAATCACTGCTCCTTATGGTATTTTATGAACATTCCCTGAAAGAGTATATGGGATACACAAGTTATGCATATGATTCCTCGGAAACTTTGTTCTCCAACAGGCAGCACGTTAAATCTGCCTGTGATAATTATCTCCTCCACCTGCACATTTATTTCCCTATCTTTTGAACTCACTCCTTTAAAATACTTTACAACATCCTTGATTCTTGGACCAGCTGAGGCACTGAACTCACTTTCCTGCTAAAAATGACATGAAATATCCCACACCTGAAACTTTACTGAACCAGACCAAGGTGAGATAATTTATTAGACAGGAATACAACCTTCTACACTAAGCATGATAATATGTTTTCCCCTTCCAGTGACTATTTCTTGACTTCACTGTCAGCAACAATTCTATTCCACATGACACTGGAAAGCTGGAAGGAGAATCATTGATACATTACTGTACTTATGTTTACCATGTGTGGCAAAACGTTCTTAGATAACACCTCTATTTGTCTGTGACACAGCAGGGAGTAAATGGAAATGTTTATTCTGACCCCTCAGCAGAAAGAACTCCCTTAATCCACTCACTGATGAGATAACACTGTAGGATTACAATAATCAACTTGCAGTATGTCCTCTATTAGAGCACTAAAGATAGAGAATTTCATATTCACTGGGAAATGATTCTTTGCTTACATAACAGTGACAGGCTTTTGCCCTTTGAGATCATATTTTTCACCCCATGCTGAGCCCTCAAACGGCTTCTGTATCAAATGGTTAATATTAAGCTAAATACTACAATTCTATAAGCCTGTAACTAAAAGAAAAATTGTTTGCAATGCCCACTATTGATTTAAGTAATGGAATGATAGAGACAGATGTTAACTTATATACTTAAGCTTCTAAGCATCCTCATAGGGGTAGAGTTACAATGTACTGCTTGTCAGGGGCTCTTATTTAAATGTAGATACAAATCTCAATCACTTCCTGCCCTAAGAAATTTAAAAACTGCGAATATTGTAGGGAAAGAGATTGCTCCCTAGATTCCACCAAGTTCCCCATGACCACTGCCTAATGTCATGCAGGAGTTCTCCATTTGCCACAGAATTACTGAGTTTTGTCAAAATTCAAATAACGAAACGTGGGGAGGAAGGGAGGGAGGATGAGAAAACTCACATAATTCATTCAAACCAGAATTTTTTTCCATACGCTTTTCTAAAGGAAATTTTAAGTGTCAAAAAATACATATCTTGTGCTCATTATTAAATGCTAAATACCGCAGTGTTTTGAGCTGCCTTGTGGCCATTGTAAAGAAAACAGGTGTTCTGATAGATTATAAAGTGTGAGTCAGAGGATGTGCAGAACAGAATTTTAATGAGGCTGCGAGCACACAAGTCTGACTAGCCTTTTGAACATGATGCTAAAACACTGAAAGTAGTCTTAAAAGAGACAAAAAGCAGGAACACAACTAAAAAATCCTCATTAATGTACAGCAAGTGAATGTGGTGCGGGAAGCCATTAAGTCAGGCTTTGTAAGGCTCGGGTGACCTCGAGGTCTGCGGGAGAGGCTCCGGACAAGCCCTCGGGGTGGGGCTGGCCGGTTCAAAGGGGCATTCATCATCCTCGCCTTTGGTCCGTCCGACTCCTGCTGCCGCAACATGCAAATTTCTTAATGATGTGCTCGGCTGTGCGAAGGGCCAGCCTGACGTTGTGACAGTAAATACAGCAGAAAAATCTCCACTGAGCACCTAATCCAGCCCACAGTCTCCATCTCCTCCGGTGTGAGCAGCAGATGGCTCAGAGCCTCTGTGTGGGCTTGCTGACGTGTGCTCAGAGACCTTCCCAAAAGAGGAGCTAAAAGCATCCTTATCACAGCAGAGAAGCACCCAAATCACCCTGATCATGGCACTCTCGCACAGAGCCTCTCCAACAGTCTCAAAAGATGATAAAGATATTCTGTGATTGGTATTTAGGAATAAATTAATTTTGGAAAAAAAAAAAAAATCTTGCAAGCCTTGTATCTCAGAAAAGTTTTCTCTGACTGATAACAAAATTGCAGGCTTAAAATTAAACCTGGGCATTACTAAAAGGAGAACATCTGGGGGTATGGGGAGGAATGAAAAGGAGTGAAAGTGGTCTCCCAAACTGAACCCACACCAATTGCTCTTCAGTTTTCCTCACATGATTAAACCAAAGCAGAGGGTGAGGAAAAAAAAAATCAAAAACAACCCCACATCTCTATACCTGCTATAAATGAGCACTTGCACATATCCCTGAGTTTGTGACAGCGTTTGTTTTGATATCTGTGAGCTTCAAGTCAAGCCAGAATGTAAATACAGGAGTGGATCTTTAGTAGGAGGACTGCATCAGATACAAACCCATGTGCAAAAGACACAGAAATAATATTTTGGAAAAAAAAAAAGCATGACATTTGCTTTATATGAATTAACTATTTCAGTATAATTCCATTAGACTGTTAATGATTCCCACACTTTATTAAGGCTATTCTCCTCCTGTCAAGCACACGCCATCAGGAGCAGCACTGTGTTCTGCAGCTCCCTGGTCCATGCTTTGTGAAGCACACAAGTTGTTAAGCACATGCATTTTTCGCCTCCCACACACTTTTGGACATATGCTGTTTACTTTTTAAACTCCAAAAAGTGAGCATAGAGAATTACTTCTACACAGAGGATTTCTTTAGCTCAGCCTTAGAAGCAACATCCACTTGGGTTTCTGGCACTGGAAGGTGATGAGAAATGCCACGGCATTAACAAAGGGAAGGGGCTGTTCCTTTCTGCAAGGGCTACATTGAAAATATCAGGTATAGGAATGAGAACAACAAACAGAGCATCAGTCTCCCTTCATAAAGTCCATTGCAGAGCCAATAGGCAACATCTCCTGACAACACCAGATACATGGTTTCTAACACAGAATGAGGTTCTACAGTCTTGAAAAAAAATGCTGAACAGCCTGATCAACTGGGCTCTACTAGTTTTCAGTGGAGAGGGACAAGGTTTTACTTATTTTCCTGAAGAAGAGAAGGTTAAATGGCCCAACAATGAGGGAACTCTAGAAAATAAATGAAAGGCCAGGAGACAACCTCCAGGAGGTCTGAATAAGAGACATCCTTGGGAAAGCCAGACTGACAGTGGTACTGGCTTGGCTGGCCAGGGTCTTCAAGGGACCTAGGAAGTGTAAAAATGCAGAATGCCAGGTTTGAAACACAAAATGTTGGAAGTTCCTCATATATAAAATGTAGTTGTTGCCCTGCCCGGTCTTTTTCAGCCTTCTGATGTTTGCATTTTTGTAGTGGAGTTTCTCACAGATTTTCATGTAAACCAAAGTGATGTTTTGGAAACTGTTCTCTTTGTTTATCATTCCTCTCTGGAAGAGGAACAATTGATGGACTTCTGGTTTGACCAGTGGGGTCGGAGTGGTGGCAAACTCATCCTGCAATCCCTGGTCATTGTCCAGAATCTGTATAAATCAAGATCAAAAAATAAATGCTCTCTTTTTTTCCCTAACTACCGACTGCGTGCGTGTCCTTCATTTTGTGTCCTCTAGCGACATGTAGTCACACTATTTGTGGGGGAAACTGTGATCTTCTGATGCTCATGTGGACATGTGAATACGTAAAAGAATGTGTGTGTGTGATATATTTGTATGTACGTGGGAATGTAAATCCTGTGGATATGGAAATGAAAGCATCAGCTTCAACACAAAATATTCCCTAGCAGGGGTAAACCTGGAGTGCAGTTCTCAAGAGCAGAACTCATACACATAGGACAGGTGCCTACAAAATATCCCTAGGAGTACTTTAATCCTTTCATCAAGCCTTTCACCTTGATACTGTGTACCTCATGTTACTTTCTGTAAAAGTTTTTTGGTTCTGTATTTCTTCTGGATGGATTTACACATTTTTAGAACTATGTCAAATTAACTTTCTCCATATTTAGATAAGCTTTTAAAAACTTTCCTGGGTATTTTTACTCTTCTCCCTGCTATTATAACTTTAAAAGTTAGACGGAACATGGCAAAGCCTAATTAAGAAAATTAGGAAGTTCAAAAATTGTATTAAAAGAAGGGAACATGCAATTGAAAGAGAAAGCGTGTTGAAATTCCAGTTTGCATTCCGCACAACCAGAGAAAGGTTCTAAACTAAAATGTGTGCACCAACGCCTCAGTAAGTACAAATATAATGGAACTACCCTGACTTAGAGTGAAGTACCAGCCCACACAGAAAACGCCTCTATTATTATAGCTTAAAGCATACATGTAGGTGGTGGGAAAGGTGACTAGAGTTTCATTTTCCTTGGCCATACACTCTGGTCTTTCTTTAGAAGAAAAATACCCACAGCCATAAGAAACTGGAAAAACCAGAGTACATTGGGATGAATGCCTCTAAATTATTCCACACACCCACCTCTCCCAATCACAATCACAATAATTAATGATGCAGAAAACCTGTGACCTGCACACACTTTCTGCGCTAAAAGTACGACTTGTATGACTTATTTGCAATGCTCATGAACAATACAACACAGGCAGTGGGTACATCTGTATCACAGGCATTCAATCTATAACCTGCAGAGCACCTTTAGCTAATTATTTAGCGCTCCTGATTTCCCCTTTCAGTGAACTGAAGATCACTGGTGCCAAGGAGATTCATTCAGCCATGAACACAAGATCATCTCCAAGCACTTTCAGATTTTTTTCTCTTATTTAGCTTTTTTAATGTATAATTAGGGATTTCTATACCAAGTGGATACTTGTACAGCCCTTTACAACCTAGTGCAAAACATATGTTTTAAAAAAATATTAAAGAATACCTTGAATGAGTGTTTTGGTTTTTGTATGGATATTCCTGCAGATACTGGACATTTTCAAGGCATGTATTTACACACACTCAGCCAGAAAACATGAGCCTTTAGAACTGTATCTTATTTTGATGAAAATAAAAGAAACTTCAAAGATCTCTTTCTAACCTGGTTTCTATTTTCACTGGGATTTGTATTTCGGTGTATAAAAAATGAATTATAAACATTGATATTTTACAAGCTTGCTTTAGTTGGATAAATATCCCTGCTTCTAAACCTGTTTCGCCTACCTGCCCGTTCTCTCAAAACCTCTATTAGTATAATCCAGCTGAAGTGTTAAGAACAGATATTACTGTTTCAATTATCAACAGATGGCTTGCATGCATACTTTTTTTTCAGTCTTGCAATCAAACGAAACCTGCTCTAACAACAACTTCTTCCAAGTTTCTGTTTTTCAGAGTCAAGGTGAAGTAAAGGAAAGGAAGCTCTTTCCCAGCTTAAAGGAAAATGTGTTGAATATGTTCTTACAGACTTCAGCAACAGAAGTTTCCAGGAGTGAGGCATGGGCTCAGTGCATGTAAACACTGAAGTTTTTGTGTTAGTTTGCTATAGGTACCGTTTAAGTTACATTTTAAAATAGCTCTATTGTAAACGTTGCATATTTATCACTTGCCTACAGAGAGTAGGTAGGAGTTTGACAGTGTTGCCAAAGAAATGTCAGTAAATGAAAAGCAAGTGCCTAAATTTTCAGTTGGAGAACAATAAACCTTCTAATTATTGCACATAAGTTACAGCCTTTGTGTAGTAAACACCAAATAATCAGGAACTGAATGTTAACCCGCTAGGTTTGGAAACAAAATTTTTGAAATATTTAAATGACAATAGTAGTGCAATGGCCCTTTAAAATTAAAATGCACGAGGTTTAATAGTCTACACCCTACCAGTTCCCCAATTAAGTCCAGAATGCTCAGGTCTTCAATGAAATAACCTTAACATCTTCCATAGCACATGAAAGAATAACCAGAGCAAAAAAAGGACTCTACACATTTTTCCTTTTTTTTTTTTTTTTTAAGTTGATTGCTTGGCAATACCAGTGAATGAGCATGTCTATAAATCAATTCCTTCAAAGACTTAATCCAGGCAACTAACTAATGAGAAATATTTAATTGTCTCAAGGGGATCTTTAGCTTTTCTTCCCTTGCTCACTGGAATAGAGCTGAAAATGGTACAAACACACCTACCCAAACACAAATTTATCAGATGCTGACCTTGTAAAAACCAGTACGTCCCAGGCCAGAGAGATGAATTTACAATTGATGTCAGTATTGTGTTGTCTTTCCTTCATCCACAAAAAATAACTGTGCTGTGTCTCAGAGGTCCAGGTGGGAGCTGAACAGCTCAGCTGGGAAACAGGGATCCCATAAATGTCTCCTTGGACCAAAGGGAGGCCCAGCACAGCCTCACCTGGCCATGCAGGGCATTTTGTGCAGCTTTCAGCCACTTGGAAAAAGAAGTAGAGGTAACATTGATATTGGTGTGAGAATGCCAACAGACTAGCAAACATACAAAGTTCCCTGTTCCAGTTACTACTGCACTAAATGGTCCACCAAAGGCTGTCCTTAAATAAAGGAAAACATACAACAAGATGTAAAAAAACCCACCCCTTGCATTTTGTGCAGATATTACATTCACAAGAACAAACAGCATCCAGAGGATTTCCATATTTGAAGTGCAGCCAAAATGGTGCAGTAGGAAACAGCTGTAACACAGCCTGGTGGATGTATTCATTTTTTGTTTTCTGAGCATCATTCCAGTGGCACAAATGGTATTTCCCACATGCCCTCAGTCTGCAAAAATGATGATGAAAACTTCATAAATTACTGATGCATTGCTTAGACATACTTTATAAAATTAATAAATTCTTCATGAAGCAATGGAATAATGTGAAAGCTTCCAATAGAGATTGTATGTAGGTCTTCCTTGGGTGGCTGCTATAAAGAAAAGGCCCTTTAGAATGGAGATTAAGATGAACCAGCTTCATGATTAGATAGAGCACTCACACACACAGCAACAAAATCAGAGCAACTTCATTATTTTCCAGCACTCTAAAGAAGAAGTGTGCACAAAAGACTAATAAAAGTTACACAGCAAGAATGTAAAGGAAGAGATTCAACAGTGCACTGGGTAAAGACAGGACTTGGCTGTGACTGCAGGTGTACAGCAGCACAGACAGCTGTGTACTGCTAATACCAAACAAAACCAGGCCTCTCTACCTGCTTCCTTCTCTCCTGGAAAACTGTCAATTGAGAGAGTAACTGACTTTACAGTACATTAATTAGTGCATGTTGTGTATTTAGCAATGACTTCAAGTTCTCACTTGTGTTACAGAAGCTCCACAAGGCCTGTAAAGCCTGTACTAATGTGCTCTACTCTACTTTCATTGAAGGGACAATTTCTCAGCCCTAGAAAACTGAGAAAAGTAACACAGGAGAACAAACTCAGAGAAATACATATTAAATAAGTATTAAAACACTTTCAAATTACTTGAAGAAAGATGAGCTCTGGTTTCTCTCAGTGGAAGGCAGGATTTCAGAGGTTCATATTGTCTTTTTTCCTCCTAAGTGTCAGATGTTCCTTGCTTCTCATTTTCACAGCTGAATATGCAGGACAAACCTAGAGCTGCTGCTCAGCTAATCCTGCATGGCTCACACACACACACAGACTGAAAACAGCACAGCTGCTCCACAGTGAGTTCAGAAACCATACACAGGTCACACACCAACCTTTTCTTATGCAAGAGGCAGGGGGCAGCTGCCAAGGTAATTCTGTTCCCGTGGCCATTAACCATGTCAGGGAAGCTGGTGCTCCTCAGAGTGAGCACTGGGCAGTGCAGACCCCACAGGACACAGGCTGGGAACTCACAGGGACGTGTGCCAGGAGAATCCTTTGGGGTCAGGGCACCCACAGAGAGTGATGGACCCACTGAGCACCCTGAGCAGCAGGGCGTGTGCCCAGCCTGCAGCATGCACAGGGTCTGGGGAGCTGTTTGAATCAAATGTATGGCTCATGGCTCTGCTGGACTCGGGGCCTGACCATGAGAGCACCTGGCAACCCTGCTGCAGACAGGACTTGTATGTGACTGCCCTCCGTGGGGCTCAGCGGGCTGGCTGAGGAATGCAAATGCTCCCAGGGTAAGTGCCTCTGTTGTTTGTCACAGTCCTGCCCTCTCTGCTTGCTCACATTAGTGTCAGTCAGAAAACCTTAACACACAAACACAAACACGGGGCTTTGTTTCCAAAAGTATCATCATGCACTTAGGGCCATCACTCCTACTGCAGCTGCCTTACAGCCATGACAGGCTCCATTACTGTATTTAGCTGCAATTATTGCCATTGTTCCTGCAATGTCATAAACAGGCACAACACTTAAAATGTTGGTTTATTTCTCGGGTTTCTTGGATGTACAATTGGAATATTGAGCTGTTCATGGTTACTAGATGCTATAAATTCTGTTGTCATTTCTAGGAACCATTTCTTTTAAATACATATCCAAATGTACCTTAAAATAAACAAATCCATATAGGAGAATTTAATTCCTTAAAATACGCAGTGGGTAACAGAGACTGTTTAGAATATGAGGAAGATCATCTTTGTAAACCCATCCACAAGCTTGGGATAAATGCATATTTTAAAAGACTACTTAAATGATACACTTTACATTATGCGATTGAGGAATGAATCTATTGAGGAGGCTGAGATGTTCATGATTAGAAGAAAAATAAATGAAGTTGTTTGGAAGTTTACAGACTGGAAAGAGGCAATAAAATGCAACACTTTTCATAAATGACTGTGCTAGTTTTGGCTGGTGTAGAGCTCATTTTCTGTAAGTATGGCATGGGCAGTGTTTTGGACTGTGCTGGAAATGCTTTGCTAACACAGGGATGTTTTCCTTTTTGCTGAGCAGGGCTCACACTGAGCCAAGGCCTTTCCTGCTCCTCACCCCCCCAGCAGTGAGGAGCCTGGGGGTGCCCAGGGGCTGGGAGGGGACACAGCTGGGACACTGACCCTGTGTGACCACAGGGGGACCCCAGAGTGGAGGGAATCGTGCTCAGTGTATAAACCTTCCCCAAAGAAGGAAGGGGGGATGTTTACTGTGATAGTGTTTGTCTTCCCAAGGCACCAATGTGTTGTGGGGCTCTGCAGTTCCTCTGCTAGGGAAGTGATGAATTAATTCTTTTCCTGCCCATAGGAAGTGGTGAATGAATTCCTTGTTTTGCTTTGCTCTCATGCAGGTTTTGCTTTTGCTTTGAAACTGTTTTTATCTCAAACCACAAGTTCTCTCTCTTTTACCCTTCCCATCCTTTCCCCCATCTCACCAGTGTGCAGAGAGCTGTGTGAGGTTCAGTTTTTAATTGGGAATAAACTATGACAGTCGTTTTTGGTGCCCAACATGGCGCTCGAAGGATTTGAGATAATGACAGATTTGATTGGAATGAGGCAGTTGGAATTTACAGCTGTCATTGCAGCCTGGCTGTTAATCAGCAGCCTCCCCTGTTTGCCATGGGGCTCTCTTGCCTGGCTGTGAGAGTCCAATGCTTGTTATCAGCTGTGTTTTGCTCTCACTGCTGTGCCCTGCTCTTATCACCTCACTGCTGTGCCTGGGAATGTTTTGATAACAGCAGTGGCCACACACCTGGGCTGCATGTGGCCAGGGCACTGCTGCTGTGCCTGTGCTGGCCAGGCTGGAACTCCTCTGTGAACTCCTGTCCGAGGGGCTGTGACCAGCTGGGACTGGGGCACCCTCACGTGCTTGTGGCCACAGCCAGGCCCAGAGCAGAGGAGGCACATCTCAGAGGATCCAGGCCCAGAGCAGAGGAGGCACATCTCAGAGGATCCAGGCCCAGAGCAGAGGAGGCACATCTCAGAGGATCTGTGGCTGTGTCTGTGCAGCAGCAGGTCCATCCCTGAAGGCACTGTGGCCCATGGATAAGGCCACGCTGGAGAAGATGCACCTCAAGGATAGATAAGTCTGTGCCACAGCAGTACTTTGCAATTGTAGAAGTATTTGGAGTTCATTATTTCTCAGCTATTTCTTTCACGAGCAAATTAATACAACATTCAAAGCACTACAAATAAAACTTGTGTAGAACACATGGTTGGTGTATCAAAGTTATTCAGGAGAGTGACAAATTACATTTTTCAATTATTGTTGGCAGGCTAAAACTAGAGAAGCTTTCTGCAACTTCTTTTGATGAATATTTTGAGTTGACACAAGGATCAAGGTCAAAATATGGTCATCCTATCCTAAGGAGGACCTTGTTTGCAGAGCAACCCCATAGGAACTGATCACTGAGTGCAGCCACTTTTTTGAAATGCTTTTCTCTACCAAGAAGGAAATCTGGACTTCAAATACCTGTTTAACCATAAGGATTAGCATTAGTCTCCAGCAGGAGGAGACTAGAAATGGATTTAGTGAAGGAATGAGGTAACTTTTTTCAAGTGATTTTACACCAACCTTAATGGCTGAGACTGGTGAGGCACAAATTCAGTGTCAGCACAAGCACAGCTTTGAGAAAGAGAAAGGAGGGCAGGAGCTCACTCTGCTCATGTTAGTGTCCCATAATACTTCTGGTACAAGGCTTTGACAACATCTTGCATCTTTTCAAAGAAATGACTCGTGTGAAACCCCATGTTGTATCTACAGAGCCCATACATCATCCATACACAGCAGGACCTGCCCATGCATGGTACAAACAGGGACCTCACAAGGTGTGATATGGCCCTGGAGCCACCCAGGTGGCATTACACCATTACTGAATATTACCTGTTTAGAATATGAGGATGAACATGCTGAGAGCAAAGCCAGCATCACTCTGCAGCAGTTCATATTAAAAAGCCACACACTAAAAAAGAAAAAAAAAAAAAGAAAAAAAAAGAAGAAGAAANAAAAAAAAAAAAAAAAAAAGGGAACTCTAAGAATGCCATGGGCAGTCCAACCAGGTAGAAGACACTGGGGTACGTCAGAGCTTCATTGCTCCTATGCCACAGAAAGACCTGACGCTGCCCATTGTGAAGTTTGGTGATATCCCAAATGACTCATTTTCTAGGTCACTTTGAGAAGGTCATACTCACTCATAAGAAAACACACAACAGATTCCATGCAGACAGAAAAAATGAGACAGTACTTCTTGAAGGCTTCAGTGCATCCCATCCCCTGCAACACAGAATTCTTTTTTTCCTGCTGCAGCGTTCAATCCATTAACTTGTTTTGGGTTAGAGACTAGAAAGCACAGCCAACAAGATCATCTTGAACTGTTTGACGGGTTTTTTCCCTTCCAAAAGCCACAGACTGTGAGCATCTATCAAACCATCCTTTCAAATTTAATTGGGTTGTAGTTTACACTCACAACAAACAATAAAGTTAGAGTAATGAGTTTCAATCACAGGACTCTAGCAAAGAGTTTAATTTATACACGTAATTAAAGTTACCATCTTGCTGTCCTTTCCTTGCTCTTGATACTGTACTAGAAATTTATCATCAGTGATCTTCTCATAGTATTAGAAATTTCTTCAGACGTGGGCAGCAATGCTTCCACCTGAAACCTGTATCAGGCTTCACTGAACCAAAATGAAGTGAGCAGAATGCAATCCTAACTTCTTTTACTTAACTCCATTTTTTAAAAAGATCCAGTAATACCTTTTGAAAGGGCTTCTAGCAACTTGCTATGTTTTACCAGCATTTTAATAGTATTAATAATTAAGTAGCGATTTTAAATGCAGTAAAACCCATGCACATCTTCTGACTGAATGATTAAACAGGTGCAGGCCCAAATTTAAGCAAATTTAACTCAGCATTCATTTTTTTTTAGTTCATTTAGAATCAAGAGCATGTATAGTGTTCAAAATGCTAATTAGCAACGTGAAAATAAAATCCTAAAATGGTCTCAAATAGTAACTTTTGCACGATTTCTGAATTAACCTAAGCCAATCACTTCTTCATCCTAAGAATTAAACAAGAATTCAATTAGACAAAACCATTAAACCGGCAGCTTTAAGAGCAACTCTTCTTTCTGCATTTGAATATAAACACTTATCTTAATACCAAGCCAGACATCGTTAAAGTCCCTTGTATTCAAGAGAATCCTTGACTCTTGCTATAGGAAGCAATTTTGATATCAGGAAATCAGTTGCTTGATTATTTTTTGTTTATTTATTTATTTTTCAAACTAAATTAGTGTTTGCCAAAACACTTCAGAATAGAAAGCAGCCTTATTATGAAATTACAGCTGGTTGGTTCATACTTCCTACAATCCCCAGTTCATGCAAAATATCAGGTTTACACACTTTGAAGTAACCTGAGCAACCAGTACTGGAAAAACCTGGACAAAGCACCCACATTTATATCCATGGATCAGTAGGAACTTTTGTAAATGAAACACTTGCAAAAACTACATTCAAATGAGGACTGAGAAACACTGAGTGCCCCTATTATTCTGGGATCCCTGAAGGAAAACCTTTTCAACACTCTCACAAAGCACTGCCTGTACTTCACACTTCCATGTGTATACGAGCTGGACTGGAAAAATGGTGACTGAAATCTGTTGGTGTGTGAAGGTGAGAGGAACTACAGGCACTGCTTTGCATGTCAATAAAAATACCAGGTAATTAGTGCATTAATGGTTGCTTCGATTGCTATGCATGTTCATCAGAGTATTTTCTTAGCACCAGGCAACATTAGAACCGTATAAAGGAGAGGTTTCCTTGAAAGAAGAGGCACAGAAACAGCTGCTGCCCCTTCTCTGCTTGGGGATACTCACCTCAGAGGAACAGCCAGCAATTGCAGGTACAGACAATGAAAACAAAGAGCAGCACAACCACAGCAAAGAACCCTGTACCTGCCTGTACCAGGGCTCCTCATGCCCATCCCAGCCCTGCTGGAGTCATGGAACAGCACGGGACACCAGAGCAGGAACAGGATACAGCCCTGCTGCAGTCATGGAACAGCATGGGACAGGAGAGCAGGAGCAGGACACAGCCCTGCTGGAGTCATGGAACAGCATGGACACCAGAGGACAGGACACAGCCCTGCTGGAGTCATGGAACAGCATGGACACCAGAGGACAGGACACAGCCCTGCTGCAGTCATGGAACAGCATGGACACCAGAGGACAGGACACAGCCCTGCTGGAGTCATGGAATAGCATGGGACACCAGAGCAGGAACAGGACACAGCCCTGCTGCAGTCATGGAATAGCATGGACACCAGAGGACAGGACACAGCCATGCTGGAGTCATGGAATAGCATGGGACAGGAGAGCAGGAACAGGACACAGCCCTGCTGGAGTCATGGAACAGCATGGACACCAGAGCAGGAGCAGGACACAGCCCTGCTGCAGTCATGGAATAGCATGGGACACCAGAGAACAGGACACAGCCCTGCTGGCCATGTTCCTCTCCCAGCTGTTCTGAGCAAGAGCACAAGTTCATGCAAGAGAGATAGAGCCATGAAAAGTCAAAGGAGGAAAGGAGGAAAGCCTGAGAAGTATTACACAGCATTCACAGGCCAAGGGAAGACTAGAAGGTGATGAGGGCAGGAAAGGAGGCAGCCAGAACTGACAATTGGCTGCAGGGCAGAGAAAGCCAGGTTAGACTCTCAGACACCTCTCCAGTGATGGAAACTCCCTCTTTGGGCTGCCTTTTCAGCTGCTCCAAAGGGGCTTCCTCTTGCTGCATGAGAAATAGAAGTTCGAATTGTCACATCAGCCTGGCAATTCCTCCTTCTAGGAAGAATCTCTGCACATTAACAGGTAATTAACACCAGGAGCTTATTCCCCTCTAGGCAAGGGAAGGCAGCACCTCGCAGGTGATGCTGCCCAGTGCTCTTTTCTTCCTTCTGCACATGCAGCTCTGGAATGTGACCTCTGGTACCAATCCCCAACTTCATGAAGGAAAGTAAAAAGCTCTGCTGCCCAATTTCCCTGCCTGACAAACACAGGTACCATTCCCCTGGATATGCAAGGCTTTGTTTTGCTCTCTTGTGCTGTTTTGTGTTACAGTATTTTGCTTTTCATAAGGCTACATTCTAGCATTGTTGCAACAGGTTAATTATGTTCTATTTTAATAAGCATCTTGGTTTAACCTCTGCTTGTGTGATATTAAACTCTCAACCTCACCCCTGCATTCTTTTCCAACAGGGAAATACCAGACAGCCTGTGGTGGGTATGAATTTTTCTTAACCTCTGTGATGGTTTTTCCAATACATCTTAATTTATTATTAACAACTAGTGCAAGTGTTCTGAATCCAGTACCTGCAGTGGTCTTGGTGATTATACTCTGTGACTCTCAGTGATCATCCCACCCTTCACAGAGGAAAATAATTGCTTCTCCTCTTCAACCTCACATTTTGGTACCAGATCAAGGACTTTCCCCAGTGGAATCTACTGGTCAAATGACAGGCAAAGAGACAGGCTCATGTTCAGAACATTCTCTCCAGTTTGTGACTTGTTAGGATTTGCTGCCCAGCCATTGTCTCCCTGCCAGCTACAGGGTTTTGGTTACTGGGGGAACCACAATGACACAAACACAGAAATGACCAAATCACACCCAGGCTCGTACTTTGATACACGCTGTGTGCTCCAATCCACACAGTCGTGGGGAGAAATAAGGAAGTGGAATTCAGTTAAACAAAACAACCAAGCAGAAAGGAAACCCAAAGGCAATTCCTTCTGATCAAAAGCACGGACATGGAAGAAAAATAAAATCTCAATTTCAACCAGAGATTGTACTTGGGGGTGTTTCCCAGATTTGTCTAACTTCAGGATTTCTACAGTCCTGTGCTGTATTGGAGCCCTTGGTCACTGCTGCTCACTGCCAGGCTAAAGAAATATTTTATCCTTCAGAACGCACATGAGTTTTCATCCTGTGGCTTTAAGACAAGCTTCATATCCAGGAAACATAACAAAAAGGAAAATCAATGTTGTGTAGTTTTTAGATTCTACATATCTAAGTAGCCATGATGAATTAATCACAGCAACAATGATCTGCAGGGAAAAAAGTCAAAAAATACATTGAACTTTAAAATTTTACATTGAAGCAGAATAACCCCCTCAAGTTATAGAGTACAATTACCACAGCACTATTTTGGCTGTGCACAGCCAGTTAAATAGGATTCATTTAGCAACTCTTAAATACCAGCAAAAGGCAAACATCTTCATGTATAGGCCACGCTGGCTCATTCCTGTGCTCTGGAGTGTATTCAGAAATGATTTCTTCAATTAGCCAGACATAGTGTCTAACGAAGGACTTACTTCTCATTAAGGATTATTTAATCACGTGGAGATTGGAAGGCATTTTCTCCAGCTATTTTTGAGTTCCTGATTAATTACGAGATGCTTAGAATGTTTTTCAAACGTATTTTCACCCCATAATAATCCCAAAGAATTTTTATTTCTCCCAATTCATTTCTCTACCACCATGAAGCATCAGAAACATACAAAAGTTGTCAGAGATTTGCCACCAGACCAGTATTCACTACTCTGAAGCCTGCAACAGGAAAAGGGGAAAAAACAAAAGTCCTTGAAAAATTGCAGAATAAAAACGCAAGAGACAATCCTGCTGCACAATTCCACCTGGCCTTATGACAGGCTTGGCTTTGCTTTTTAATATCTGTAAACCTCTAGTAGTATTGTACTTTATTAGCATTTTGCAACTGAAGTCAACACTTTAAAAAGCTACAACAGTAGCAGTATATTCAGTTATTACCTTATTATTACCTTTGTTCCCATCTATGAAAGTTTCTATTAGACTACAAAGGCAGGTACTTCTTCAGTCATATGGCCTGAAATCCATACAAAACCACATTACACCAAAAAAGGTCTCCCATAAAATACTGTTTTCACTCTAGACAGCAGACAATGAAGGAGAAATGAAATCTGTAGCATAAATACTACAGTAAAATAAATAAAGTAGTAGCTGTCACCATATTAACAACAACTTAATCTCATGAAAATGAGAAGCAGAAATGAAATGAGAAAGAATATTCCCGACAGCTACAGTTACAAGTGATACACACAAATCCTGTTTATTGTTCTCTTCCCATGTGAGGTGGTATCTTATCCCACTGCTTGGGAGTTGATTATGAAAGCAATGCTGGGGTCTAAGATTCTCTAACAGCTATTCCTCTGAATTCCCATAAGAAATGCAGAAATAGGTCACACCAGTTCTCATACTGCTCTGCCTCGCTAATTTGGCAGACTAAGTTCTATTAGCAGCACACTACACCAGCCTGTAATACATCACAAGCTGCTGACACTTCCATACATACAAATAATTGCTTTTTGAGAAAGAATTACTGCATCAGTACTAAGTTATGGAGTACTAAGTAATTCGTAAGAAGCTCGTCTGAGAAGTCTACCACATGGCAGGGTTTCCCATTCATTTGAATAAACACAGCTGAAAGGAAAAGTCTCACACTCTAAGTGTTCCTCTTCCCTCTACTATTATTTCCATATATCATCACGAATACTGAATGAGCTTTAGCAAATACAGAGACTGACAAACTGTATTCCTTTTGGTGAGATAAATCCTTCCTTCAGCAGCCTCAGGACCACGTTCCTTTTCTGCCTTATCTCCCACTCTATTCTGTGTCTGTTCAGACTGACATTTTCTCTGCCAATCTTCTAAATCCTCTGCCTTTCTGTTCCTCACTTTCTCCTTGCTCCACTACCACTCCTGCTTGTCCATGTTTCAGCTTTTTTCATAGGTACAACCCATAAGAACAGGGTTACTCATGAACAAATGCTGGAAACCAGAGCTCCATTCCTGATGCTGCATTCCTGACGTACCTGTCATGTACACATCATCCCAGACCTTGGACACAAGACATTACAGTAAATTCACCAATATCAGTCATTTTCTCAGTTCCTATACCTAGACAGCAATGCCATTAACAACAACACATTTTCTGTGACATTTTTGCCTGAGTCCTTTTTTTTTTCCCCCTGAACTGATAACAAGAATAGAAAACAAATTACATGGTCTATACACTTAAGTGATTTGTAATGGATTCATTTCACACCAAGACGTGGTAAGTAACACCATCCAGCACACCATGTCAGTATCACAGAGTTTGTGATTAA
The DNA here is from genome assembly GCA_013399915.1 of Illadopsis cleaveri. Taxonomy (NCBI): domain Eukaryota; kingdom Metazoa; phylum Chordata; class Aves; order Passeriformes; family Timaliidae; genus Illadopsis; species Illadopsis cleaveri. Next base: position 321,966 of record VXBB01016051.1, on the reverse strand, counting down.
ATGTGAACAATAACTGTGCAAAATGCAGGTAAGAGATCCTGGGGAACTGCTGGAGCTCTCCCAGAGCCCCTCAGTACCAGCCCACACCTGGCACCTCCCCAAAGGGCCAGAGTGGCAAAAGCTCAAGGACATTTAGTAACAAAGGCATGGCTGTGAGATGGGTAATCATCTTGATTCCTTCTGAGGAGTAAAGAATCCATCTTCAAAAGCACCGCCCTGGACAGGCCAGAGGGGCCGGGAAAGCTTGTGGGATGGCTGCAACAGCTGTGATACATCAGTGTGCTCGCAACTAAAGAAAACCCCAAGAACCAAAGAAATACCACCAGCTGTTTGTGAAGGGGGATCTTACTCCATTGTGAAATTTGTTTCTTTGATTTCTCTTAGTAAAGGAAATGGAGTTGTCTCAAATAGGAGGATACAGGGTTAAGTCCTGTGCAAATTTATTTTCTTTGCCCCTGAAACCTTGTAGAGCCTAAAGAGAGAGAAGGCACTTCAGGATGTCAACAGATTCCCCAGCAGTCTTTACAGATAATCAAAATGCCCATTGTTGCTAGTTTTGTATGATGGAATAGACTCCTAAAAGGTAAAATAAAGACACTTGAATTGCAAAGCAGTATTATTCTTTCAAAACCCTATGGCAAAGCAGAAAAAGAAAAGTACAGACCAAGGAAAGTGTGTGCAAGTCCAACCAAAATCTCAACTGAGGAAATACAGATTAGTAGAAAAGCAGAGGTCACCAGTTTCACATAAAAATTTTGTTCATCAAGATGACAGAGAAGCACCTACAGAAGGAACAACTTCAAATTTAAGTTGATAGAACAGGGAAGATCTCACCAGGTACACAACAATTAATTAACACAAGAGTACTGTAAAAGAACAGAAACACTTCCAGCTGATTTGGGTCCTGATTTATTTTATTGTTAATACTTAATCTTCCTTTTACTTCCTTTTCCACAGAGTGAGCTGAGATAAGAGAACTGCAGGACCACTCAGGTTAGAGGGCCCTGCAGAGATAACCTCCCAAGAGCTGCTGCTGCTCGGGTCAGCACAGCCCTGCCCAGGCCTCCACCAGGGGCCTGCAGGGACAGAGATTGCCCCAGCCTTATTTGGGCAACATTTTCAACAAAAGCCTCACCAAATCTAAAGAGAAAATGGTATTAATGTTCACAGAGCATGAAGAGCTTGAACAGAAGTTGTGAGGCTTTAAAGTGTATTTTGAATCTGGTTTATATAAAGCTACCTCCATACAGCGAGTGAGTGTGCCAATGTTTGCGGCCTCGTGCCTCCTGCCTGTAGAGCTTCCTGAGAGAGAGAAAGCATTCTGCAGGCAGGATTTCTCAGTGGGAGTTTTTACTTTATTTAGGAGGAAAAAGTGAGCAAGCAGAATTTCAGGGGGAAAAAATGTGCATAATTTCTAGTGTTTCCTTGCCTGAACTTTTTCGTTCTCCATTACGATGCCTGATAGAAATGCCACACGCATGAAACAGACCATTCCTTAAAATGATTCAGGATAACTGCCTTAGTAGTTATCCCAAATAATATACAGTTCCAAATCAACAACATAACACTGAAACCAAAGCACAATTGCTTGTGCCTCCTTTGACCAGCCTCATCAGTTAAGACACACATTACAAAGTCTTCACGCTTACTGTAATGTTAAGAAGGGAGAAAAACAAACGTTTCAAGTATCTTAAATGTTGACAACTTGAGAAACACATCATATAGGTACACAAGATGTGCTGTGCCTCTGTGAAAAGCTGGATGTGTTAGCTCAGATCTCTCCAACACTGGGCTGTTTGATTTCTCAACCCTGAAACTGCACAAGTTTTATGGCAGCTTTTGCACTAGTATTTTGTAAAGCTGTGTATCCCAAAGGAAGACAAAGCACACAGACCATTACAGACAGAGAACAACTCAATCAAGATTTGGGATAGGAAATTTTTAGGGACAGAGTTGATACCCCAGCCCCCCATGTTAAAAAGAACCCTTCCTTCTTATAAGAAGAAGGGAGAACATTGCCTACCTAAACCTACATAATCCTCAAATCAACATTAAAAAAAGGAAAAGAAAAACAATACACCAAGATTCAGGTTGACAGATCACAGTCATTGTTATGTTGACTAGAAATTTTACCAGATGGTTACCTTTGTTTTTGAAAATGCATTGCTTGAGGAATCTAGCAATGTTTAATCCTGGTATTATGTGTCTTATTAAAATCCTAGCTGGTTCTACACTTGTGGATTACCACAAATTTGAGAAGTACAACCACACAGTAGAAGAAGATTCACGAATTCCTCAGCAGACAAATCCCTACTTCTAAATATTATACAAACTCCTGCTCAGGAAACTTTATCCCACTGAACCCTCTTTTATTAGAAACTTTATGATTATAAACGTCAGCACAGTTTAAACTGTTGGAATACTTTTCTCACAGAAATATATTAGCTGTATTTTACTGTAGCGTTCTGCATGGGCTCAGCTTCAAATCCTACTCATAACAGTTATATTAGCAATAACACAAATTACACATAATTGGATTTTTTTAGACTGCCAGTCTCCCCCATTCCACTAGCAGAGCACATAGAAACCTCTTCATTATAAAAACCTTTCTCTTTTTTTCACTTTTGTTTTTTTTCCTCTTACGAAATTCCAATAGAGAGAGGATGTTATATAGCACATTTACTATGTAGCAAATTAGGGAATCTTTACCAACTGCTAGTAAGTCTGAAAAGAAATGGTATAAATCCACTGTAATTGAGAATATGTTATAAAAGAATGATGTATTGGCTATGTAATTACAATATTTCCCTTTGAATATAGGTTGTACTAACAAAACGATACTGTAGATAATTAATGCATGAACATGAAATTCCTTTTAAGCATGATTTAAAAAGTTTAAATTTCAGGTTTGCTGCATAGATTGAAACATAACATATTTTCCCAAAGATATTAAAAATTTTTTCCTAAAAATATTTACCTTGAATAACTGCAATGATTTATCATGCACTATCTACTCTTCCTTTATTTCTGAATTAAGGTATGCTATAAAATGTATATTGAAATGAGAAAGTCAAAATAAAATGCACTTCCCTCCCATCCACTAAAAAAAAAAAAAAAAAAAAAAAAAAAAAACACCAAACAAAAAAAGAACAAAA
>VXBB01016051.1:270295-305219 GCA_013399915.1 Illadopsis cleaveri | reverse complement strand
TTTTTTTTTTTAAGGAAATCCATTTGATGAAAACACTTCATGTGTCAATGTGTCATACCATATCTCCTAAAACTAAATTTTAATGACTGTATCAAATGGTGGCTACAGGCCAACAGGAAAACGGCTGGCATGGCAGTTTAATTGACAGAGCATCTGAAGTGTCCTTGAAAATTATTTCAAAGTTTATTACAGTCCTGGAGGTCAAGAATGAAAGGCTTCAAACAGCAGTTCCGTGGAGGTCCTTCTCTGACCCAGATGCTGGAGCTTTGATGTTCCTATTAATTCAAAAATTTAACTTAACACACAGACACCTTCAAAAACTCTCCTCTTTTGAAAATTTGCAATCATTCATACACTGCAGAGCTCCACAGTGCTTGAATCTCTGACTGGAACATAAATCTGTGATGAAGCATAATTACTTTAAACCAAATAACCTACACGATGCCACGAGCAATGGGAGAACACATTTAAAAGTCACTCATTTATTATGCAAGCTGTAAAGAAGTGAAATATGTTGAAAACAAGTATAAAGTGACACAAGTGTTTTATATACTTATGAAATACCTCACAATAAACTTACAGCATTCATAGCTTCTTTTTCTCATTAATGTTGTCACTGAAATGAACTTTGCATGATAATATCTGCTAAATAATTAGTTATTGCTGTACTTACCAATAAAGTTTGCAAAATTTACATCACTCATGAGGAAGGGAGAATATTTTCTCTGCCTCCACCGGACAGCTCAGGATACAGTTTATACATTAGAATTAGATTAGCATACAGATTTTGCATAGAAAATAAAAAATGTCTTTATACTGAATGGGAAACCTAAATTTTCATTCTGCCAGAGGACAGTGAATACCTTAATGACCGTGCCACATATACAGAATTATCAGCATGGCAGGCTGACAAAAAAGAGGTTAACTGACAGATACAATAGCTTCACCTTAACCCAGATGTCAGGAAACTTGTCATTATTGATATTCAAAGCTGGAACAGAACAGTTAAGTGACTCACAGAAAGCTGAATAGGCAGGCATTTAAAATATCACGTGTGTAAGAATAAATTCATAGCTCACTTTACCTTAGAAACAAAATGAGGCATTTTCTGCTTTGTTTTTATTTCAGAACTTATTATTTTTTTAATTATCTTCACTACGTGGCTTTGGACGGTTCCATAACATCCACATGTGGTCTAAGAGAAACTGAACATTTTTTCCTCTGAGTTTTCTGCATTTAATCAACAGAATTATCCAAAACTTTGAGAAAATTTGAGCTGAGAATAACTGATCAGCCTAACTGATCTCAGTGCTATGCATGAATATAATCTCTAATTCAATCCAACATGAAGCACAGTTTAAACGTGTTGATGACAGTTGGTCAGAAAATGTACATGGTGAGAAACAAATCTGCATGCTTCGCTTGCTTGATTTTCAAGAATGCAGAGCATTTAACTCATGTTTAAATTATGGCAAAATAGGATAAATGTTTCAAGGGAAATGAAGGAAAACAGACACAAACTGTGGTTTGAATTAATTTCTCCTGTTCCACACACATATCAGGTATTTTTAAAAGGATGTATGAACTGTCAAAATAAGACTCATCCTCTTATTACTCTCCCAACAGATATTTTTAATATCCACCACAAAGCCCAGAAAGGTGCCTGATCACCATGACATATGAGAACCAGGGGGAACACCATTCCAGAGGATCGTGCTCTGGATCACAGCACATGCTCACACCCACAGAGTGTCCATACTGGTTCTCCTATTGAATTTAACTAGTTTGTCCATATTTCCAGCAAAAATAGAATTTTAGGGTAATTTACTTTGAAAGAAATCAGCCTCTTGCTAATACCAGTGAAAAGACTGTGAATGGTGAGTGGATATCCAGCCTTAGCCTGAAAACTGCTATTGGCTGTCAGCTCCACATACTGAAATCACAGTGTGAATTAGTATCTTCTAGACATGTTAGAAACCTTTCTTCACTTTCCTTTGAACAGATTTATGAATCTGGTCTCCTCAGTGGAGGTGAATAATTTACAGTTCCCCACCCCTAACTTAATAATACAAATGAGTCCAATTTGAACTTTTAGCTCTTTGACACTGGAGAATATATAATGTAGAATTAGACTGTAATATGAATGCAGCCTGGATCAACCTATTATTCATTTTGTGGTCTTTGGAAAAAAACATTGAAAACCAAAAAACTATTAAGAAAATTGGTCATTCAAATGAATCATTACATTTCAACAAACGTTAGCTTTTGTACTCCCCATCTAAGAGGAATCCCTACTTTTACCAGAAGTGTTTCTCCAGAGTCATATTTTTTTCTAAAAGAGTAGACTATAGTCACACCAAAACAAATTTATCCCCTCAAACTTAAAATAAAAATGTTATTTTTAACACAGAAAGCAAAGCCTTAAGCATTTCTTTGGAAAAAAAAATCATAAAAATTCTTATTCACTTTTGTGCCCATTTTTGTAACTTCATTCACCTTTATTATAACAGCATTTAAAATCTTATAGAAAGACAACAGTGCAATAAGTTTATCATAGCTAATACTCAGGTAGCCAGATGACTTGATACATTGACTAAAATCACAAATTATGATGCTGTCATCCCTTGGTAACTACATGGGATGATTTCTGCTGGCAAGATCATGAAATTAGTAACAATGTTCTCCACAATTCCTATCCCAGTAGAATTTGAATTCATAACAAAACGAAAAAGGAGGGCAATGCACCAAGCTAGACAAAAAAAGAAGACACCTGAACAGCCACTGAATATTCTATTTCAAGCATCCATCCTTGACAAGCAAGCTGCAATTAAGATAAGATTTACTTTTATGCATCAAGCCCTTCAGTTGGATCTCTGAGGCTGCACACACACTTTCCCCTGTTGTTAGAAGCATCAGTTCAAAACGTTCAGCACAACAATACACAAAACATTATCAGAAAGTACAAGTTTTTCCTCCTGTCACAGAGCTGGTCTGGTGCAAAGACAGAAGATGCTCTGAGCAGCAGTAGCACACTCAAGATAGAATTCCAGACCAACTCCCAGCCAGCCTAAGGCAGCCAGGACAAATCTCTTCCCAGATCTCTGCCGCCCTCTCCAGTCTGTAACACAAGGGCTCATCTAAAGGGACCGAAGTGACACTGCAGCAAGAAAATTTATTCATCAGTTTGGATGTTATTTAACACCATGCCACAGGGACTACTTCCACCCAGTGTACGGGCATTTCTTTTTATGCAAATCCCAGTATCCTAGTGGAGCTACTTCTTCAGCCAGGGTCCCATCTTCTTGTTTCTAATCCTGTGGAGAAACTAATTAATTTGTATTTTATCTGCCCACAGAGCTTTCTTGTGTCATTGCAATGGAAGAAAACCCCACAGCATGAGTTCAAATATAGGCTTAAAAACCCTAACTTCGAATATGCAACAGGTGAACGACAGGAACTCAACATGGCAGCAAGATATAAACCAAAAAAAAGGCATAATTTTGGAGAACATGGAAGACTAGGAACAGTTCCTGTGCTGTACCACATGGTAACAGGGCAGAAAATAAGGTTCTAAGCCATTATTTGTTCAACTTCTGTAACACAGGGGTGTGGCTCAAGGAACCTCATGAGGCAGAGATAAACATCAAGGGTACATAACCCTGGTACCACTGTCAGCATCATACACATGACTGATCATTTATCTCCTGAAAAACTTTAATTTCTCTCTTGAAAAATATTATCAGGACTGGAATTCCCTTCCTCCTCCTCATTATCTGAAGGCTGTACCATTGGCCCAGTAACAGTAAACATTTATTCTTGATACTTAATAGGCCGGGAAGGAGAACAATGAATTCCTCAAAGGGTTCACAGAAAACCAACCTAAGAACCACATAAATGATTAAGGGGAGTGAATTGAAATCCACCACCTAGAAAGAAAAAGTCTGTGATGCCTGGAAAATTTTAAGAGTAAATCAAGTCCTTTTGGTATGATGTGAACAAACACCACATGTATGTCTAAAATGAGCACCAGAGCTAAACCCCAACCTTTGAAAGATGATAAAACCGAGAACCCAAAGAACTAGACAAGGATATGTATGGTTTAAAATACATATTTTATTCTTTGTCACCTGCACAGCCACTACTCCTAGTGAAGGGATTTTTTTTGATTTGTTATGGAGGCTTGGACTGGTTTTTGATTGCTCTTTTCCCCACAGTTTCTACTTTAGAAACGCTTTAGTCCCTCACTGCTGAAGTTAGGTAAGACCAGGAGATAGTAATCAGATAAACATCTAGCACTCAGACTTTTAACAGCCTTAAAATGGTCAGAGATGCTGGATATTTTTACACAGACCTATTCCCTTTTGTATATTACAACTGAGAGACCATGAGAGAGAGCGACCATTTAGGTCATTACAGAAACATTTTCTTCTCACCTAACTGTCTCCAGAGCCTGAGTCCATTGATTTTCCCTGGGACTTATCTTCCTCAGTCACTCCAGGGCTTTTGAAGACGTCATCATTAAGCAGTAATCTAATCTGTTTCTCATCAATTGCTACCAGCCCTGACTAGTGGAAGGCAGAACCATCCCACTTGTGCCAGCTTAAAACAAATACTTGAAACTAAACCATATAGCAAAATTCTGATTTGTTATAAATAGTATTGACTGAAGACCACAAAAAACCACACACTTTGGAGAGCTGATGGGTGCTGCTCAGTGAAGAGAAACAGATTAAAATAGAAAGATGGATCTCCATTAGTCATCCAGCCTGTGAACAACACACAAAGCTCCATTTTGCCGTATTTTTTTTTTTCTTTTAATAAACTACTACCTTCAAGTATGCAGGTGGTTCAGGACAATTAAACTGCTATCTAAGACAGGTTAACCTGGCAAGAAATTTTAGTCACGCAGCTAGATCTGATCTATTCTGATCTATTGCAGTGTGATGAACCATGTGTTGTATGACAGTGAGTAAAAACCCCCTTACTATACTGCTAAAAATACCAGGACCATGCTAGAGATAAGCATTTAACCCACAAAGTGCTAAAAAAATAGAGAAGGCTAGTTAAATGTACATTTCTCTATTTATGTGTTTAGGGGAAAAGTTGCAGCAGCTCAAATTCTTTTGATGTGCAGCTCAGACATTATTGTTATTGAAAGATGTTTTCTACATTTGAATACAACCAGAGGACAAATACAACTGACAACTTAGTCCCAGCATAATCAGTAAGACACAGAAATCAGGATAAGTTCCAAAATGTTTCAATACTCAATTCTAATTTTCATCTCCATAAGTTGCAGATCAACTCCCTGCTCTCCCTTGGATTATTTCACATTTGATTCTTCCAAGTCCAGCCCTGCCCCAGCTATACCTCTCCTCTCATTATTGACAAGTTGGAGGTGTAAAGCACATCCAAGCCACATGTTCATCACAAATTTTTAAAGATTTTTTTTTCCTGATGAACCTTTTTCAGCCCTGTCCATGCTCCTGCATGTTGTAAAAACATGTTATATTTTATACTGGCAATCTTAAAAAAACTATCTTTTTACAAGCGGACTTGAATGAATGGATATGCAGGACAGAATTAACTTCAGTGATTATTCCTTGAATATCATGTTTAAGGTCATTCTACCCAAAAAAGGCAGAATGATGTGACTGCACAGCATAAATGTCACAATTTCTTAGAGACCTCCAGCTGCAAGCTAAGCTTATATCCTTTATATTTGTGCAACATACTGCTGTCCTGTAGGTCGGTAGAAGGGGATAAGGAGGTAATTATCCTGCATGCTTCTCACCCTCTTGGTAATCATTTATTCCCTTTATCCCCTTTCCACCCTTGTCAGCATATCCAGCAATAGACAAATGCTCCTTCCTTGTGAACACTGAAGATTATTCCTACCTATTTTACAAAAGCACAACAACAATATTGTGAGGAACATTACAAGGAATATTATTAGTTGGCTTCAGACCTCCAGTTTGGCCAGAATTCAGCTATGAATGAATTAAGCTTGGAGAGTGTCCATCTGACATTTATACAGCAGCTTTTATGCTGAGTCTGTCTCAGAAAATCGTGCATGTAGAATTACTCGCTCAAATTTTCTTTATAAGAAAGTTGTTTGATATGTATTTGAAGCTGATGAGACCCAAAACCAATTGCCAGTTGCTAGTTGATTTTTGGAGCTTCATTTTAACTGCATTAGCTCCTGTTTATTAAATTTAAGATATGTATTTTTTATTTTTAAACAGCACTTTGTAGTTCTTTTCCATTGCTGGCAATTAATTTGTTCAGTGAAGAAAAAAAGAAGACTTTCATGTATTGCTATGTTTTTTAATTCTGTGCTGATGTGTGATTAAGTATTCTCTTTCACACAGAACAAAGAGACTTGTTTCTCTGTTATTTCCCTCTCTTGTTTTAGGAAGTACAGATGAATCCATTTTATCTTAATTTGATATTTCTAGTAAAAATTAAACTGATGTTTTACTTTATAAAGTAAAAGTAATTTTTCCCCTAAAGTTAAACTGCGAATTGTGTGTTTTATGCAGAACTTTTTTGCCTGACTGTAATAAATACTCTGAAAGCAAGTTTAGACAAAAGTTTGATATGAAGATGTAAGCCTTAATTCCAAACACATTTCACATTCCACAAGGACCTCCACAATTCAGTTCACTTACATATTTTCACTCTCAACCTTTTCCAGAAGTCAAAAGTATTTTACAGAAAAAAAGAACCGTATATTTAAATGACTTATTTTATATTTTGTATTTTACATATCAGAACAAGAAAAAAGTAGTTGGATCTAGTTTAAATTGTCAAAGATGAACCAGAGTTCTTATACTTATCCTCCATTTCAAGATATGAAAATTGATATCAAATTGAAGTTACAATACCTAATGATAGATGTCAATTTAGAAAACAGTGACAATAAGCTCAAGGAAGCAGCCACCATGATTTGAATAAATAATTGTGATTAACTAGAGAACAAGAAATCAAGACTGAAAAATTTTAGATGTTGGGTTATGGTCTGGTCTTACAAAAAAAAACAAGAAGAAAGAAAAGAACAGCAATATTAAAGACAAGGCATACTGTTGCAAGGTTAATAAAATGGAAAACAGATATTAAAAAGATGATGTTATTTTTGGCAGCATTGCTATTTACAATAGACTGCATCCCCAAACCATATTTATCCAGACATTTATGACATTTTACTGCCGTTTTGGGGGAGAAGGAGGAAGTATTTTAAAAAAACAAATTCTTCTTGGCAGCAAGAACCATTTGATATGGAGTTAAGATGCATCCTAGCCAAGAAGGTTGGCTCAAGAATGTCAAATGGTTATGTGAGATGGGTCACATGTGGCAGGCAAATCTTCCTGGATGAGAAATCAAACCAGTGCAATGGAGACCACAAAATGCATGTTGGAATGGCAAAAAGGAGTGACTCCTAGAAAATCCTGAACAAGTCCTTTAGAGTGGTGACAGTTAAACAGAAACAACTCTGAGTGTCTGACAAAATTAGTTGGATGGAATACAATCTAAGTTTTTAAAGCAAATATGTATCACTAGATTTATTAAGCATCAACATAGCTTATTTTATAAAACAACTGCTGTTGTAAAATGCTAATACAGGTATACAAACAGATAATTACCTTTCCAATGTCTTTTTTATTGATTTGCTTTAACTGTACCAAGCAAATAAGCTTTACCAACTACCAACTCACACATCAAGGCAAACCTTCTGCTCACAGCTACATACTTTCAGTTACATTAAATGATTTCATTGGAAGAAAAATATTAAATACTCTACAATTCCTACTTTGCTTAATTGTTACAATAATAACTTAGTGTAGTGGCAATTGGAAACCCGACTGTATTATTCTTCCATTTTAATAGGCTGTACAACTGAAAATCTATTATGCCTGCTAAAAAAAAAAAAATGAGGCTATTAGAAAGCCTTGCTTCCATTAAAAGCGTGCTCAAAGTCTTTAGAAAACATCTCAGAGCACTTAATAAAGTGATTAATTCTCTTTCCATTGCTGAGCCCTTGGCTCTGTAACAGAGGTGAAGGGAGCAGAGGACCACAGGACAGACCTGCACACAGAGTGCCACCATGTCCTTCTTTGCTGGGTGTCACTGTAGGACACTAAAGAAAGACTCCAAATATTTCAGAAGGCAAAGAGCATAGAAAANAAATATCAGGCCCACAGCTGGGCATCCCAGGACAGGTGGCCCTGCACAATCTCCTCCATAAAGTGCTTGGCATTGCCAAAAAGCACTTGCACTGCAACCTGAGTCTCCTGTCATGCCCAGGGAGGCAGGAGCCTGAAGAAGCTGATGGTTCATGGCACAGAGCCTGCTAAGACCTTGCAGTTCCAGGCTTTCCCATCAGCCATCCCAGAGCACTGCAGTGAGCAGCTCCCACTGCCCGGGGTGAGCCCAGCCTGGCAGGGCAGCACCCAGGGCTGCTTGGGCATCTCTCACTCAAACAGTGATTGTTCCTCTTTCTCAGAGAGCATCAGGCACTGAGACACCTTCAACAAGAGGAACAGGGGCTGCAGTTTTCTGCAGACACAAGAAGTTGCCTCCCTCCCTCCCTCAGGTTGTGGAGGTGGCGAAGAGATGACACTGCTGGAGGTGTAAGTGATTTAACTGCTGAGTAATTATATGAAGAGGGGACATCGACCTTTATTTTGCTAACTGTCTATTAGAAGAACTTCTCTAATTTTGACTGGGACAAATTAGCAATTCCTAGATATAGTTCTTGACCTTGAGCACATAAACCTTGAAGGCAACTATCACACAGCAAATAATTAACTAAGTGATATATTACCAGATCATACTACAGCGTCCTTTAACAAGATGACATTCTACATATTCAAGCAGTGAATTCCTATTTCCCAAGCCTGAGTTCTGCACAGATAAAAGTGAACATTAATAAGGGAACAGAAACCGAAGGCTCAAGTATCTGAAGCATGAAGAGAAGCATTTAAATTGTTTCAATCTTTTGTTTCTGGCACCATGCCGTCTGCTCACATAAAGCTGTAATTGAAACCACTCCATGTGTGTAGTGGGTTCATTACTGCCTCTGACTGAACTGTCTCATGTGCTAACCATGGACTGATTTTTTGCATCCTTAGCATCAAGGACCCTTCACCTATGTATTTGTTAGCACATATGGGTTCTTATTCCTTCTAGGAAATTAAAATGATCTAATATTTAAGAGCCACAAATTGATTTCCGAGTCCAGCTCCCATGGGAGCTGGAATGGCATATCTAAGCATCTGCAAAATAAATCACCTGGGAAGATATTATATTCATAGAATTAAAATATAACAATGGTTTAAATAATTGATTTGTAATATTTTGCTATATGATAAATACTCAGTTTACTCAAAGTCCTTATTTGCTGAGTATGAGCTTTCCACTGCTAAAAAGAATGAATGCATTTCAGAAGGAAGTACCTCACCTAGAAATAATTAATATACCATTTTAACACTAAGTATAATTTTAATTACTTTACTTCTGGAGGAGATACCATCTAAGTATCTCCTCTAATGTTCCCTGAAATGAAACCCATATATTTGATGCAACATATAAAATTAAAACCTGATAATGACACTTTTATAGAGTTTAACACAATCATATCTATTTCATCAGACTGTGCAACAGTTCTAAGACAACAAGGAAACTCATTCACAAAACACAGGTGAAAATTCTGTGACTGTTCAAAATACTCCTTGTCCTCTAAAGTAAGGCACTGCCAAATGAGCTGAGGCAACAGAAGAATACAGACACGGGTCTCTGCAGTGCAAGAGAGCTGTAAATTCTGACTGGAGAGCAGCAAGAGGTTTCAGAACAAGTACTATACTTTCAGGCTCTAATGTTACTTTTTTTCAGAAGTATAAACAACAAACTTACTTCACACATTTGATGCATTAACTGCTACTCTGATACTTGTTTACTGTCGTAAGACAAATTCTGCTTTCTATAGTAAGACTCTGTAATGCTTTCCTAAAGAGTTCATAACATGAGGATTAAGACAAAACAGAAACATCAAAAGTCTGTCTTTACTCCCTTCCTAAAATGTTTTCAATCTTCAACATCAAATGAGCTTGGGTCATCATGCAAATTAACTAAATTTATGGTCAATGCAAGAAGAAAAAAAACAAAAATCAAGCTCCTCTTTTTAGTTTTACTAAAGTATCAAAAGATATGCTAAGGTGGGAGAGAGGGAGAGAGATGCAAAGGAAAAAGCATCCACAGATTGCTTCTATTCCACCCTGAGGTCAACATTTCACTTTTCTTCTTTTGGCTGCTCCATCAGCCTAAGAAACCATAAGCACTCACCTTCTGTATTTCAAGCTCTAATAATCCATGTCTGCCCTGGGAATTCATGGGGGGAGTTAAGCACTTCATCTTAGGAAGCAATATTGTTAACATGACATAGTTCACTTGTATTTATTTGTGGGTTTGAACCTGGGCTGTGTTGTCTGTAAAATTCCTTTATTTAGCTATAAATGAAAGCTTGTGCAAGTCTTAAATAAAAATGTATTGTTCTTTGGCACTATAGAGGAGCTGATCATATTCAGGCCTGTACATGTCTGACCAAGAACTCCTCTGATGAAGCAGCTGATCTAAGCAAAGCTGTTTCTCTATTTATAGGTAGAAGTATTCTCATAACAAGTAAAGACAGGAATATTTTAAAACTAAGATGGTGGCTTTTCATAAAGTACCCACTTTATTTACACTAAATAAAAGCTAAGCTACAGCACAGGATTAGTGTAATATTTAAAAGATTCTGTGCAAACAGTCAGCAACTTGTAGACTTCCTCAGCGCGATCCATTTCCTTCTGTAGCTTAGCAACATTAAGACTATAACAAACAAAAATTAATAGTGCCAACGCTAATTTCCATATGTGATGCTGATCCAAGTTCACTGGAGCCATTTGCAGTTTAACCTGCAGCATCCCACACCTCAGGCACACACCATCAATCCCTGCAGTGCAGCTCAGGGGGGTGTTGGTGTGAGCAGCAGCTTCCCCGTGTCGGTGCTCGGTGTCAGTGGGAGCTGGTACTGCTGGAGCAGATGTTTCATGTTGATAAGCAGAGACTGGAAAAGAAATTTCTAAGCCACTTTTTCATTTTTTCTTCGTTTTCTCTCCCATACTTGGCAATAACTGATCGAGTATATTTGCCAAGTGAAACCCCTCTGCTTAGAGTAACTTCCTCATCTCTTTTCCTAATTCCAAATAATGGTTAGTTGTGCTAAATCACAAACCTCCTCCTTTCAAACTTCCTTCTCACTCCTCCAGCTGGGAACTCTCTCTTGCTGTCAGATTTAACTTTCTTTTGGTTATCCTTTCTTAGGGAAAGACACAGCCTATGTCAATACTATACAGATTCCCATACAGTGGGAATCTACAATCTAAGGCATATGTTATGTTATTGCTAAGACATCTGAATTACAAAATGCAAATTTCAGTACAATTCTTTAAAATTTTCATTATATCCTGCGGTACCCACAGCATTTGTTAAATCCACCACGGCTTAAATCATCAAAACTGAAAATGAGCATTACGAGGCAGAACTGAGGTAATTGAGACTTCATTATGACCCCAAGGAAAACAGATAGGTGGGTACAAAAGCAATCAACATGTACAGAATGCTGGAATGACCTTGGATATCCACACCAGTTACAGCTCTCCTGGAGAGTGTAGTTCCAACACTTGCCTCCACTTTTCTGTGTCCATTGTTGCATTTGGGAATAAACCAAAAGGTTTATTATAGGTTACATCCCAAACAACCTAAACGACAAATGATTTTTTTCAAGTATTCTGCAGTTTTTCCTCTCCTTCCCTGCAAGGAAGGGCCACATCAGCTGTACAGCCCAAATGTTTGGGAGTCAACTGAGAGATAAGGAACTTCAGGAACTGTGTATCTGCCTGAATTTCCCGTAAAAATTTAGTTCATAAATCAGATAACAGTTTACCAATAGAGAACTACATTGGAAAGCAGAATGGAAAATGTGAGCACACCACTCCATCTCAATGCAACCTAAGTTGCAACAAATAAAAAATGCATGGGAATCTAACAATGAGATAAATTAAACCTTCCTCAGTGGTTAAAATATTTGGAGTAGAAAAAATAATAAAAAAATCTATAAAACATAGTCTGGAATTTATTGTCCTTTAAAAGCTCTGTAACATTAGTTGCAATCACATCCTTACAAATTAAATATATATTAGGCTACGGAAATCAATGTAGTTAGGGAAAGTAAATCAAAGGCAGAATGAAGCTTACCGAATATAGTGAAAAGAGCTTGCTAAAAATGTAAGGACTCCTAAATACTGTGAGGCTTTTCAAGATACCTGCTTATCATTAGGCCTCTAGTTTTGTCAAGTCAGAAGATATTTAATGTTTATTAAAATTTAGTTGCGGAGAACTGTTAATCTGTAAAATTCTATTTTAAGAAGTACAATTTATTTAATTAATTGAATTACTTGAATAAAAATGGAAGAAGTAAGAGGACATCAGGGACAAATTTTTAACACTATCCTAGAAAAACAACAACAAAAAAAGACTACAAGCCATTACCTAATCACATCATCTACAGTGCCAAAACCTTCACAAGTCATGCAGGTAAATGGAAGCTGCTGTTTTAAATTTGGGTTGTCTTCATCACTCTCAGTTGCAGCGTGCAGCCTTTCCCCAGTCACTGGCCAGTGTAACACCTGCACAGCTTGAAAAGCCAATGAGTAAAGAGTAATTCCTCCCAGCCTCTGCCTCCCCCTCCCATGAGGTTTGCCATAAGGGCTGGCAGGCAGAACCTCTTGTTTTTCCCCCCTGGGACAAAGCCCAAATCCAGCCTGTCTGAGCCCCCAGCCCAGGGCTGATCCCTCCCTGGGATGCTCCAGGGGCTGCCTGGAGGGAGGGACCAGAGCCATGGGTCCAGTTCAGCCTGCACTGGTCAGAGAGGGAGCTGAGTCCCTGGGTATGGAGGAGAAAAAAGGAGGACTGTCACAACAGGACACGAAAGAAAGATGCTTGACTCCAGTCAGGAGGCAGCAGAAATCAGAAGGTTTATTTACAATTCATTCAGCCCTTTTATAACATGCTGCACTAAGAAGACACGTTATTGGTCCATAGCACTGACACCTCTCCCTTTGGCTGAGTAACAGAAATAGCAAACAACACCTGTTGTTATGGGAAAGGCATATTGTTTACACAAGGTTGTTTTGGGAAAAACTGTTGAAAAGTTCCCCTTGGGAAGCGCTCAGCAATTCTCAGGCTCAGAAAATATCAGGTCCACAGGTGACTGCTGGCTCTGCCCCATTGGAGAGATGGGTTAAAGAAAGGAGAGCTTACCCAGGGAAAAAAGGCTGCTTGAATAGATCCAAACTGCTTTGGAGACATGGTTTTGGGAAGGTATTACCCATCTAGGTTAGGCAAGGAAGAGGGAAGACGATCTGGAATAATGGTACAGGACAAGAGAGAGACCCCTGACAGATGTTTCTGGAAAAAAGAAGAATCCACAGAAAGAGATTTATTCAAGCAAGTCACTGCACACAAACAATGAAGCATGGGAAGGAACAGGATAAAATGCTCTGAAGCACCTACATGATTTGGCAATGTTCATTCTGGAAACAGATCAATTTTAGTGGGAGTCTGAAATTCCTGACTGCATCTGATGGCATGTAAAAAATCTCACTTAAGTACTGTGAAAATTTTACCTTGACGTAAACCATTAAATCTGAACCAGAAGGTGAGCTTGATTTCTTATCTGCTGGTACAGTACATTTAAATATATATATATGTATATATACATAGTAAGTGTACTAGATAAGCAACAGAAAGAACTTGCCCGGATTTCTTAATTCTTGGATGAAAAAATATAGCATGATGAAGACACCCTAGTAACTGATAAAGACATCATCATCATCATTATTATTATGTGTATTTTAAGTGAGAAAATACAAAACCAACAGACTCCTGGCAATTACAAACCCCATGAACGTGGTGTTACCTGTCACACCTGTGCCTTTGGCCACAAATTACTATGTCACAGAAACTTTATGCATAAAAAAGAACTGCCTTTCCAGCTGGATGTAAACGAATCATTTGAATAGCATTACAATTCTAAATTTGGTGATTTCTGTATGCACATGAAGCTTCTGATCTCCTTCCTTTTCACCCATTCCACCTCTGCGGGATTTGTGAGCGGTCAAACATTGAGTTTGTTTGAATTAACTAATGGCTGAGGGTTTTGTGAAGGTCATCATCCTGGTTTCCACACATGGCTGATTAACACACACCCAGAGCAAAAAGCAGCAGATATTACATTTTGAGTTAAGCATCCTTTGGAGCAGGGACTGCAGTCACCAGCTGCAGCACTGCCTGCCTTCAACCTTGACACTGCCCTAAATGTCAGGCACTACACCCAGCCATCAAACCCTGCAGCTCCTGAAGGTCACTGGTTCCACGTGGTCCATGCTGGGCTCAGGCACTCAGCAGCTTCTCTCCTCACCAGCACCCTGAGGGGAGCTGGGCTCCACCTGCAGCCCTCCAGCACAGCCACAGTCACTCCTGACTCCCTCCCCTTCCAGGGAATGTGGCACCCTGTGAGGAAAGGAACCTGCCAAACACACTGAGCTGACAGGTCCCATCCTTCTGCATCCACCATATGGCCCCCAGTCCTACCCTCAGAAAACAGGGCATGAAAAAGACCCTCAGCATCCACGCAAACCATAAATACGTCTAAAACTGCAGAGAAGCTTTAACATCTGAAATGCTCTTTATTGTCAGCAAAAAGGCCATCAGTATTAACTGTGTAATACTCAGTAATGGCAGCTTCTGCCTTTTTCCCTGTAGCAAATTTGCTGAAGCTATTTCTCCCACAGCACACTGCCAAAATACAAGAGAGGAGAGAATGACAAGAAAAGAGAAAGAAGAAAGAAGAGCAAAAACTTAGCCAAAACTTGCTTGGCTCTGACACTTAGAAGCGGAAGCAGCCATCTCCCATAACTACACTTGACTGCAACCCATCACAGAAGGAAAACACAACAGGCAAAGAAGCTGCAGCTGTTACTGGAAAAGATGTACGAAGAAATGCTGCCAAATTTATTTCCAAAAGTATCACAAACCTGAACATCCCAGGAACACTGAGTGTCTGCAATACGGCGCTATGTAAAGGAGATAAGAAATGCCGTTCTGCGTGTTTATCTGCCTGCACAAAGGAAAGGGAAATGTAAATATTCATTCCCTCATAAAAACGAAACAAAACCCCTGCAAGTCTTTATCAGTGGCTGTGAGGCCAAAGGGATAAGGAGCAGCAGACCTTGACTGGGAAGAGTGGATCTCTTTAGGGACATTATCAGGGTGCTGGAAGTTACGGTAACCTTTTATTTCAGAGCTCTTTCCAACACATCATTTAGGTGTAAGATATTACATGGAAAATAGAAATGAAGAGTCACATAAACGTAGGCAAAAAAGCAATAAAAAATGCATAGGTATAAGTTGTATAAGCTAATGTTATTTGAACTGCTGATACTTTAATTATATCTATTAAAATTATACAGCCAGGAGTTTCTCACAGCATGGAGTCACCAACGTACTGTGGGCAGAAGCAGATGCACATTTCACATATCTGAAGATTTTTAAAACCTTCCTGCATATCTGTACTAAAAAGTAGATGTTTAAAAACCTCTTTGTGAGCACAACCAGAAGGGCTGCCTTAACTTTCACATACTATCCAGACCCAAGGGGATTTTGTTGAATAGACAGTCACACAGCTCTTAAAGGTGTCAAACACAGCTGTTCACCACAGCTTAGCACTAAACCTGAACCGTTCAATCCTGATTTTAGCTCTGGGCTTTGTTGGCTGCCTCAGCCACCTTCTGAGGCAGCCCTGAGGTGCTGTGGGTACCACTGAGCACCTGTCCATGCACCCTCAGCATTTCAGGGGAATGCAGCACTGAGGCTGAGAGGGTCAATCATTTGTGGGCAAAAGGAACAAAACTTATGTCACAGTGTCCATTTAGGAGTTATTTTACCTCTACCACAAGCCTTAACCACCCTCCAGGATAAAAAGTGTATCTTGGAGTCTTAACACCTAAAGAAAAAGAAAATCCCATTATGCTGCATGCTCAAGGAACAAACAACAACATTCATTCTGAGTCATTATTAACCTAACAGACCATCAAATGCAAATACTCTTAACTGTGATTTAATTAATGTTTTAATAATTACAGCTCCTCTTAATAAATACTTCCATGCCTTCTACAGATGACTACAAAAAAAAAAAAGAGAAATTCAGTTCCATCATAATAATAGCCAAAGCAGTGCTTCAAATGAGGCTGCACTTGCACAAAGAAAGCTTGAGGAAGCAGACACATCCTCTGTGTACCAGGATGGTTCCCCAGCCTGACCAAAGCCCTCAATCTCCACCTCAATCTCATTTCTCACACCTCTCAGTAAGCCCCAGCACCGCTTTCCTTGTCTGGACCTCACCAGGAGCTCCCCAGCTCCTGCAGTACAGCCTGTGCTGCCTGGTTCTGCAGAGAGGGGACCAAATCCCTCCTTTTGGGCACTGCAGGCATTACTGCTTCAGGACACACCAGGGCAAAGTCAACTTTCAAATTTTCTAATTGATACAACTTGTGAGGCTGACAGGTGTGCACCTGTGGGGATGTATGTAACATATATATGTATACACCTTCTCTTTTCTCCCTTCATTCCCAAAGAGTGACTAAAAAGTCATCTGGAAATTCATTAAATAATCTGAGAAATCAAATAAGATCTATTTCTGCTATTTTTGATGAATCAGTTGCACACAGACAGGTGATTCCAGCAACGTGGGCCACACAGAGAGGGAAAAAAACCCAGGGAGCAGCACTGCCTGAAACATGCCACCTCTGCAACACATTAACTGATGATAAATCAACTCCACAACATTTCAGTTTATGGAAGCCAATTTAAAATCCTGAAATGTACAACTGTTAAGAGCCCTGAGAAAATTAAGCTTTGCTTTGATTTCAAAGGATTTGGCTTTGAGGGCAGCAAAAGATAACATGGTAAATACATGGGAAAACATTTGATTGTTTGAAGTGAAGCAGGTTCTGGAAGAGGAAATCTGTGAAGAATTGCTCTTTCTGTTTGGAAGGCATAAGCCATGGGCTAAGAAAGGAACTTTCACAAGGAAGAAAGGAAAGTCACTGCAAATAGACTGGCTTTTCTCACTGAACCTATCTTATCCTAAACATGACTTCAAAAATTAATTGAACCCAATTACCCAGGTTTTCATATGAGGGGGAAAAAAAAAAAAAAAAAGGAAGGGAAGGGAAAAAAAAAGAACTAGCAGAGGTGTTGAAATGAAGTTGTAATATTTAATCAGTATTAAAACTGAGTTGGGAGCCAGTCAATACCCAATAAATTCATTTATTACCCAATAAAAACTATTTAAATTACAGGCTATTAAAGGATTTCTCCCCTCTAGTGAATTGATGTCTCACTTCCATAGAGAACTTCTGCAGTGTTTTATTTAAAAATTCAATTAACCCTTTGATTAATGAAACAGTAATTTGTTGTACTGTTCTGACAGGCAAAGATGTTATGGACTTAACCAACATTTATAATAGATCTATTTTTAAATTGTGAAGAACTGTCCTTTTAATTTTATTTTGAGAACCAATCACTTTTCCCCAGTTTAGCTGGCAGCAGATCAGTGGTGCTGATGGTGCTGAAGTGAATGAACATCCCTGAGATCTGGGTAAGTTCAGCCTCCTCAGCCCCAGCTCCAGAACCTCCCCAGTTCCCCTTCCCTGCTTTGTGAACATAATCCCACAGACACAGAGCCCAGCTGGAATTCAGATTGCTTTTCTGATCCGGGTTATGAAAACAACTGCTGTTCTCCAGAAGACACTGATACAATTGGTGTTAGATGTACAGCAAAAGATAAAGTTCCATGCAGCCATTGATCATTCCCATCTGCATGATTGTTGCTAAAGCCTTGAGAGCTTCACTGAGCCTTGCATTCAGTAGAGACACTTTACCCTGTACCACTGCATTTTTGTTATGATAATTTAAAATTGACAACATTATTTTTCATGACAGAAACAGCTCATGATATTACATGAATATTAACATTTCAATAAAATATCTGCATTTTGATAAACCACAACGTTTAAAAAGTTATTAAAATAATCTGAGTCAGATTTCTTTTTTTCTTAAACTGTATAGTACAAAGTTCCCAGTATATCTAAAGATGTTATTTTAAAATGTACGTGGGTTCCTTTTCTTTCTTTTAGCACATCCCAAAAATAAGAATCCCTGCATGTTGGGTTGTGTGTGAACATCGCTGTAAGACTTAAGAGAGTCAGAGAGAAGAATGTTTGTCACATATGAAAAGCAGCACCAATAATTATTCAATGAATTTAGAAATCAACTCCAGCAGGGAAGTGTATGAGATTCCTGCTGATATTGGTCATATGAGAAATAATGATTTATTGCTGTTCAGTGCATGCTCACTTACGTGGATACAATTTCCTGCTATGAAATCAAAACAAACTAAGAAGTCCAAACATTAGCATGGTTCCTCCAAGACACTGGGAAATAAATTGAATACTAACAAGTATATTTACCACAGCTGATTTAGTCCATTTTCAAGAAGTGTAAAACATGTAAAACGCCCAATGTTGTCAAGTTACCTTTGTATCTTTTTTGTTAATGTCTTAAAAGCCAAGTACTTTTCTGCACAAAGTTAGAGGGAGATTCTATAATATTCATTTTTTCAGAACATTCTTCATGTTTTCTACTACTTATCTTAATCTCCAATCACAACTTTGCTCATTTGAATGC
Source organism: Illadopsis cleaveri (assembly GCA_013399915.1). NCBI lineage: Eukaryota > Metazoa > Chordata > Aves > Passeriformes > Timaliidae > Illadopsis > Illadopsis cleaveri. The sequence goes on along the minus strand of VXBB01016051.1, from coordinate 286,373 downwards.
AGCTATTTTTGATTTACAGCAAGGCATTCAGACTCTGTGTGTGAAATTTTAAATTAACTGATGGTTTAATGGGAGAAAAACAAAAAAAAAAAAACAAAAACCAAACCCAGCTTTCAAATTTGGCCTTTCAATTTGTGCCTTGAACTATACACACATTTGATGGCTGGGTGTGAAATGGGAATTAGCATATGCATGAAAAGCAGCCAGGTACCACAGTAACACAGAACATAAGAATATGAAGCACTAGACCCCAGAGACTCATCATAAACAGGACTGGAGACTAGATTACTCAAAAGAGATGTAGAATGCCCCAAAAAAGTATTATTTAGTTCCCTTTTTTTTTTTTGTTGAAGTGTAGAAGGCCTACCCAGTCATAGACTGAATTCCAGTTTGTCTTAATCATTTGGCAGGGTCAGAAACCTTTGAAATCAGCACCCTAAAATCCAAACACACACTCCACCCCAAACCTCATGGTCATGAGAACTGAAGAAAGCCTTTCAGGGTGTTCAGAGAACACTGAAGCAGTTGAAGCTGAAGCTGTTCCTGTTGTGTGCAGCTCTGTCAGAGAAGGGCAAAGCACTGCCCCTGATCCCTGAGCAGCTGCAGGGATGAGAGGAGACACACAATTCCTGCTGCCTCTTTCCACACAAGCAATGCCATCACCATACTTGTCTCCTTCAGTTGCCCCAAAGCATTTAATCAATAACCCTAAGGCCCCTGTTTTAACTACAAAATGTACATTTGGAACCAATAAAACAGATTTTCGAGAAAAAAAGAAAAGCAATGAGAAACTGTGTTGTTTTCAGTCTGTAATGCTATTCCAACCTAAAGTTGGTGGAATTAACAATTCTAAAACTCTACAGTAATGCCAGATGCTGCAGCCAGTTGTTGTTGACTATTTAAAAAAAAGAAAAAAGTCATTTTGAACACATCCTGACAGTATGATGCTCTTACAACTCCTTTGTTTCTTAGACTTCCAGCTGGGAAATGATAACTGGAAGACATCTGTCCCTATATTCCAAAAATCTGTAAAGGACAAGCTTTTTATCAGACTGGTGACAGCTTTTTGTTGAAAATCTAATTTCTCAGTTAATCAATTATCTATCCAATTAGATAGCTTTTTGAATAAATCCATCTTTTCAGAAAAGGGAATGACAACTCCTCAGCCTCCCACTAATATCCTACAAATATCCTAATCAGCTTCCTACAGTCATCCATGCTCTGTGAAGCACAAGCCTGATTGGGTCTCCTTGTAATTGTGAGCCTAACTTCATCTAATAGCTCTTGCTAAGTAATAAGCTTACCAGATATCACACGAAAATTATGGCACCAAGTTGAATGCATACTTTGTACTGCTCCTGAATGAATATCAATGCCTGTTTAACTTTACTTAGCTCTTGATCCTGATTCCATTCAGCTCACAGAAGAAAAACAGTCCTTGATATTAATGCAGCAGAATCAAGTCGGCAGGCACATAACCCACTCAATTGCAGCAGAACACTCAGTTAAGAGTATTTAACTCTAGATAAATTAATGCCTATGCACTCCTAAGATAGGGTTCAAATATTTGAAATTCAAGAGCCAAATACTACAGGCTGGCAGATGACTCCATTCTGATCCAGCTGTCCCACAGCTGTTGACAGGTTGGAGTCAAGGTGACCAGATCGTTCTGTCACTGAGGTGCTGAGGCCCTTCCACTGCAGTCACCACGCTGGAGGCTCAGACTCTGTCCAGTGCTGGGGGACACATGGCAGGAGGAAAAAAGGACTTTCTGAAGAAGACAGTGACCTCCAGATGATCTCCAGCCCTTCCTCCCCACTAAAATGCTCTGTGGTGCCCTAACACAGACTTAAGCCCAGGATATCAATTGCCTTTCTAAAGCATAACTAAATAAAAGGATCTACATAACTCCAGTGTGAGTCCACAAATAGAACTGTCTGTTCAAAAGGACCTTTCAAACCCAGAACAGAACTGTGCCTTTTGAAATCTGATTTATTTATGCAGTCCCCCATAAAACATAATTGTCTGTGAAGTGCCAAAAGCCTAAAATTTTTACACTTCCACTTGAGATGAGAACAATCAGACATGGACTTAATTTCACTCACAACTGTATTCCAGGTTACCCACCTTTTCCCCTCCTCAGTTATGATTACACATGTACTTAAGAGAAACTCACAAATGAGGAGTCTTTTGATGATCATTTTCGCTTTAAAATTCACCAGAGAAGTAGTTTTTTTTTCTATGTGACTCCCTTTAAAATCTTCCAGTCGTTTTTATTAAATTGAAATCTTGCTAAACATCACAGTCAGATGTTGGATACTTGTACTCCATCAGTAATTTCACTTTCACCGGTCAAACAGCAAAGTCAACCAAGTGCTACTTTGTTCCACTTTCTCAAAACAAAAGGAAAAAAAAAAATTTGCAGTAGTAAGCACAAACCAGAAGCATTTGAATTTTAACTGGAACTAGTAAGGTCAAAATGATCTGTGCTTACACAGCCAAGTGGAGTAACACAGGGTATGAAATGACATTGGGTGAGTATTCCAAGAGTTAATGGATACCAAGGGGGACACAAATAAATTTATGTTGATATTTTGATGGAGAATTTGAAAGAGATTAGGTTTATGGTATGCTCCTGAGGGAGCCCTGACCAAGATAAGGAGCATGAGCTATGAGACTTCATTCCTGAGAATTACTTGGAAAAAAAAAAAAATAATAAGCAGCCAGAGAAGTTTTGATGACTGGTATACAGAGACTTGTACCTGGCTTAGAGTCCTTGGGGAAGAGTTAAAAAGAGTCAGAGAAATAATGGATTTTCAAGCAAAAATGTGATATATTGAAAACAAGTGAATAGGAAATACAAAGGCAGTGGTGGAAATGAAAGCAGGATGATTCTGGTGAACCCAGAAACCCAGCAAATTGTAAATAAGACATTTAAACCAGCATGAAGACAGGTTCATTGAAGTCCTTGGGATCTAAATGTCATTGTTCCATTTTTAGATGCCTGGTATTTAACACAAAATATGACCTGTAATAATTGATATTTAACTACTACATTCAATTTGTAAACACGATAAAAGAAGACAAGATGAATGTTTTATAGCTGTTATGAAGACGCCTTTGCAAGGACAGTGATGAAAATTAGAAGGGTTCAGTTTACCTCCTCCGAGATAGCATACTGTACACATCAGCCCCTCACTGTCTATTTCACTAATTTGCATGAGCACTATAATTGACAGCTTGTTAACAGCTTATTAGGGCCTCAGAAACCCTGTAACAAACACCACAGGAAAAAGAAGAGTGGACAGAGGCTCGAGCCATAAGTGCTATTTTAATGATCCCAGCTGAAACCTGCAGATCAAACAGTGCCTCTTCATTGAAGAAGGAACAATTACCACTGGGGTGGGGCTAGAAAATCAGCAGATACAGGAGTGAGAATACACAAACAGCCACACCAGGTCAGACAAATAGTCCACCCTGCCCAGTTCCTTATCTCCAGCAGCAGCAAGCACAGGGAAAGCTCCCACTCTCTCAGCCTCAAACAATCTGCAACTCTGGGGCTGCCTACGCCTGGAGAGGTGTTTCATGTCTAATAGGCAGTGATGGATTTTCTTTTGCTATGAATCTCTAAATGCATTTGGAACCTCTCTGTAAAGTTTGAGCACAATTAAATGGTTTAAAATACCTCGCTACTGCAAATCCTTCTGTAGATATTATCCCAACACTCATTTCTGGGGGGTAAAATAAACAAACCAATTAATATGTAAGCTGCAACTCTTATTTTTTCGAACTTCTAAATGCAATGTAGTAACAACATGGCGTTATCTCAGCCCACGATGGAAAATGTCTATTAGCAAGAATTGCAACATATCACATGAAAGACAATAACAGCATCATAACACACAGAGAAAGCTATTTGTATTTTCTGGTGAGGGAGTACAGAGCTCCTGAATGTTGTCCTTACTTATCTTAGGATGAAAGCCTTATTATAAGCTCATTTCAGTTGAACAAATCTCTCTGGGCTCCCTGCTGAGCGAGGCATTTAAACTTTAAAGCTAAAGGCATTCATTTTGCTTTGCTGACAGTGAAAACCTTCCTGCACAAGCTGCACGATGCACAGGGAAGCTTTTAGATCGCTCGGTGGCAGAATGCATTAAGGCATTTAGCTGCTCACTGCGTCTCTGCAGTGCACGGACATCAAAGGCATTCATTTCCACGGGCAGCCAGAGTGGACTCTCCAGAGCAACCATCATCAGGTTTAAGTGCTCTTTAGATTCCAAATACAGAACACGGTGACAAAATATCCTGGGCAATATTTTTTCGGAGCGTCCTGAACTCACAGTTATTTGTGAGGAGTGTTTAGCACAGTGGTCCAGGCACTGGAGAGGCTCTTTGCTGGGTCGTGGCACCTGATATCCATCAGGAGGGAGCAGATGCCTGTCACAGCACCACAGCTTCCTGAACTGCACTGTCCATATTCCAAACAGCTTCTGTGAACAAAGCTCTTTTTTTTGTTTTCTTTTTAAACAAAATAATGTGATGCTCTTTAATAGATGGTGATCTCTGTCTATGAAAAGTTACAGTCAAACAGAAATACTCCAAAGTCTGACTACACGCTGCAAAAACACTTCCGTGGGCACACTCAAGATCTTGAAAGCTTATCTGCCCCTATATTGGGTGAATCAGAGATGAGAACCAAAGTTTAATCCCTTCAGTTCACCCAAGTGTAACAAGACCCCCAAATCAAACACCCTAACTGCAAAAACTCCCTGCCATAAAAAGCAGGGCAAATAAAAATTAAAATTATTTTCATCTCAGGCCTCTCTTCAATTTTACTTAGCTTAAATTTTGGCTCCAGCCTTACACTCACTAACACCCACCGAGACCAACAGCAGCCTGCAAGGGCAACTTTTGATCATCTATTCTCCGAAGCTGCTTCTATAGTAACACCAAGAAAAGTATTTTAAAATAATGATGCTGTAAATGTGGCAAAAAGAACAACTCAAAAGAAATACTACCTTGTCTGTTATACCGTGGTGTGGGGGAAGGGGTTTTTTTGTTTTTTTGTTGGCTGGTTAGGGATTTTTTCCAACACTCAGAGCTTACCGTTGCAAATTAGCATGAGAGTAACTTAGTACTAATTGTTATGAATACATAGATTAGGAAGATTAGACTATGTGATTGCAGTGTTTATTACAGAGGCTGCATGCAAGTAACATTACAGAGCTCACAAAATGCCAAAAAATAAAGCATGGGACCAAAATCTCACAGAAACATGGGCTGATCAATATCAGAAGAGATAAATGCAGTAATTATGGAAATATTACCTTACCAGACTATGGGTTTAAATAGATCTATGATAAAAGCAAAGGCAAAACACAAAACAAAACCCCAGCACCCACCATTATCAATATTAGGTTACAACTTCAAGGAAGATTCTGTTCAGGTCAGTCCATACAAATACAGAAACCTAACAACACATTTTGTTACTTGAAAAATACCTTTGTCTAGGTTTACAAAATTAAATATTTAAGCTACTATAATTTAATTTTTTGAATAACTGAGATATTTTGCTTTGAAGTCAAGGGACTATTTGCTTAAACTGAGGAACTGTAGAAATGGTTTTCTTACTTAACACCAGCAGTAACAGCAGTATTTAACTCTTCATTAATAGTAAGACTTCTACCAGTAAAATAAAAAAAAAATCTGCTTCAGGTTCTTGTTACCAAAAACACTGAGGCCATTATTTTTCTGAATGTATTAATGCTACATATTTTACTTAGTGTATTAACTCTGAAAAATTAATATAACCCAAACACAAGATTACAAATTAATAACTAAATTAAGAGAGAAGATTTTAAACAGAAGGAAAAATCCATTCTTCATTAAAAAACAAACAATAAAGAGTGGGCTTCAACCGTGGTAGAAAAGATTTAAACACTAAGAGAAACTTTCCAGGGACAAAGAAAGCAAAGGAGAGGAAGAGAGGAGTGGAATTGATGGGATCATGTGCATAAACTGTTATGTCATACTCATGGACCAAGTGATCTTTAGGGGTCAGCCTCAGACTGCAGCTAGGAAAACGTTTCTCTAATTAAAATTAGAAAGTGAAATTATTTTCTGAAAATGAAAGATTGCATTTACTCCTAAAGCCTAAAGCAGCTAAGGGAAATGTGCTGGAGCAGGCACAAGGACAGGAGCAGTTCTGCTCTCAGGGCACCAGGGAGCAAACAGAGCAGGCTGAAGGATCATCTCCAGCACCCACACACCAGGAAGAGGTCTCAGCAGGGATCAACACTTGTGTAGTGGTTTCCTGTGAGATTAAGAATTCCTCTTACATCCCGTCATTGAACTACTGAAAATCTATTCCATTTTTTCCTTTTCTTTACCAAAGTTTAAACAGACATAACCAATATTAAGAAAAATGACTTAACTCTCCACTTCATAAAGTTCAACAAGAATTCTAGTCTGATTTTCAGCAAAGATTACAGATCCATAGTACTGCTGATATACCATTTATTAGGCTCACAAAAAGAATGAGTTAACTACACAATCAGCTGCCTTTTGTCTTAGTCCACTTGCTGTTACATTCAGGCTCCTCCTGTTACGACTTTGAAAATGTATTTGTGTAATTGGCTTTAATGGTTAAGAGTATTACAGAGAGACCCAACACACAATATGGTAAATGTGAAAATGGCAAGATTTTAAATTTAAATTCCAAGTGTCCAGCAACTAAGCAGGGCAAGCTGAAAAGAGTGGGAATTGCTAGAGCATTGGCCATGAGTCAACTCTTCTATGGTGATTACCTACTGTAACCACCAGTAATTTTGATGGTGTTTGGCAATCTTTATTTTACTTACAAATACTTGCATAAAGGCAAAATAAGGCATTTTAAATAGCCTCAAATCAGTTGCAAGAATAAAACCCAGCTGTATTTACTGTCCTCCTAAAAAGGCCCTATTGCTGCTGTACCAAAATTTGTGGTGCTCCATAACTGCTGAAATTGTGATACAAGATTGCATTCACTTTTACCTTACCCTAAGCAATACTATTTTCTACAACTGTAAAGGAACCACACTATTATATACTATGCACTATCATATTATAATCTATTTAAAAGAACTGGCACAGCTACAATAAAAATCATCCTTTTTTGAAGCTTGTTCTCTGTAAATTACCCAAATGCTAGCAGTTGAGGAGAGCCTTTGGTTTCTTTTCACGTTGGCACTGTAAACCCCCTCTTGTTGGAGACACACATATCCCTCAACTTCTGTCAAAAGCAAGAACAAATTTCCTAACCAAAACTGAAAAGTCCTTGGCTTTTCAAATGACTATAAATTGCATGGCTAAGTGCATATGGCCACAGGGCTGTCACAGTTACTTTTCCTGACAATTCATCATAGCATACTAATTCTGTAATATCATTACTGTGTCTCTTCTCACTGTACTGATCCAGCCAGTTAATTTAATCAACTAATAATAGATTCAGAAATGGATGCAAAGGGCCCTAGCACTTCAAATTATATTACTAGAGATGCACAGCAGTGAAAACAATGTATTCTATACTTGCCATTAAATATAACCCCAGTAAGTTATATTCTTTTAGTATGTTGGAGATTTTCCTTTAAAAGGGAAAGAAAAAATAGTTGTACAGATTTAGAAAAGGTTCTCTCAACAAGATTAAAAAAGCAGTTTATTTCACACTAAGCATAACTTAAAATTACATTCCATTAATTTGAAGAAAAAATTATAACCAACAACTTAATCAATTATCATAATTACAGGTGAGTTTCAAGGTAAAAAAACACTGCAGAAAAGAAATACCCATCTGCAGTGGAAGCTAAAGGTGTGTGATTAACTGCAAAGTGAGCCATTCAAAAATGGACAATTAATTTTATTAAATTTTAATGTTCTCTGAAAATGTCAATGATGATTAAAACATTATTCTCCAACACCTCAGACCGTTTTGCATGTCATGAAGACTTAATACTTAAACTTTGCAGGATAAAAAAAAAAGTAACCCAAAATGTAAGCAAGAGTAGAACGCAACTGCATCCAATTTGTCTTCTAAAACATTCACAACCAACGCAGCCCCACGTGAATGTTCTGAATGTGCAACACAGATTTGGAGCTGATATCTGCTCACTTCAGCCACGAAATGCACACACCACCCCAAAGGGCACATCCTGCCAAAGGCCACGGACTGAACGTGGGAGGAGCCACACTTTGTACAAGGAACTCAAAACACACAGATATGTGTGTGTGTATGCACAGCTGGAGCTAACAGACAGACCTGGATGTTCTAATAGTGAAATCCTTCAAGAACAAGGTGTTTTTGCTGTCCCATCTCACAGGCTGATGAGCAGCACTCTCTCACACGAGGCACCAAGGGCAGAACTCACTGCACAGCTCCTGGCTGTTCCCTCTCCCAGCACAGCCCAGGGACCACACTCACCTGAAGCTTCTGGCTGAACTGCTTCAAGTCCCCTTTGCACTATTGGAGCATTAAAAAGGACAAGGGTGCCACTCTGGATATAGTGCATTGTGAGGAAATCATGCTCAAAAGAACCAGTGTCAACCCCCACATGGAATTTTCTACTTAAGACTAAATCTAGAGGAAACGCCAATGTCAATTCAATTTATGTTTTGGAGACCTCAGACTAAAGTCAATGAAACTCTTCACTTGCTGAGACAGTTTGTGTATTGGGGCTTAAAATATGGCAAAAAAGTGTGTTTCCTGATGTAAATAGAGTTAATTTTGGCAAAACTCATTGAGGAAGTGTGATAGAGATTTATAGACTTACTCTCTGGCCATGATTCAGGAAGGCAAATGTTTAACATTTTAAAGGCAATTAGAGGCCTCCAAAACACAATTAATCTTCTGTACCTGCCAAAGTGCCCCCCCTGAAACGAGGGTGCCTGAATTCAGACTTACATTAAGTCCAGACTAAATACATATTTCTTAAAATACATTATGCAGAGTTCACCGTGTACCATCTCGTTCAGGTGTCCAGCGTCATTTGTCACCAAGAGTGATCCCAATTGTGCCAGCCCGGCCTAAAAGCAAGGCATCTGCTCAAGTACCATAATCTAACAAAACAAATAATTATCCTTTCATCAATATACAACAGCTTTGTTCATTACTGGGAAACGTTAGGTGGTGAGGTATTGAGTGCTATGCATTTTACGCTTAAATCAATGTACTGTCTTGCAGTTATGCCACCTAATGTGTTTTTAAGCCATGCGCCACAGAAATCAATGTGGTTCTTATTTGATATTCAGTGTTAAGTTCAGCCTCATAAATTTAGAATTGCACTCTGTTATTTTGATGGTTATGTATTAACCATGTCCTGTAAGTTTTATGATTTTATATTCAGCCGTGCAGTAAATCACGCCGGTTATACACAAATGGAATGTGCTGAATTTACTTTTACTGTCCGTTCTAAAAGAGAAAGTAAAGGATGATTCATTTGACCCATTGGGGAAGAAAAATACAGTATATCAGATAAAATTCAGAAGGTGTATCAGTAGAAAAATTAGGCTCCATATAATTTAACTGAGTCTTTTCTGAGACAAACTGATTTGCAGCAGATAAATGTGTTTGATATACTTCATCTTACCAATATTTCACACGGGAACGGGCACACAATAGTTGATCATTCTCTGGAACACATCTAGCAGGTGATATGCTATTGTATAGAAATCTAATGCTACACTGAAAGGGTTTAAAAAAAAAAAGGATATGGATACACAGGACAAAACTCAAGCCCTTTCCCAGCATTAATAATAATGTTTTAATAAAAACAATATTAAAATATAAAAATGTTTTAATAATGGAAAAAAATTCTTAACTTGTTGTTTTTTTAAGTATCCAAATATTTTTTTCTTGTATAAGTAGTATAAGATGCCAGAAAACAAGTGCTCTGCAAGACATGCTTTTTTTAAAGAGGACACTTTGTTTTTATTTCTATTTGTTATTTAATGTCTTGCCACGGAACAAACCACAGGTTCCTAGATCAGGTGGAAATATAAAGATAGTTTGTTCATTTCATTAAGTGTAGTGTGACGGTGCAATGCCCTTAGTGATAGAGAAGATTACTGATGCACCAAAATTCCTCTGCTGTCTTCAACTTTCTTGGGTCCAATCCTGAAACTAAAATCCTTCCAAGTTCCAAGAGCTGCTAAAGACTTTTGGAAAAATTGCACACCATTTAAAATCATGGTGTGCAGCACTGTAACTTTATTTTTTTTCTAAATCCACTAAAGTTTAAAAACTAAATTTTAAAAAATCACAGGATGGACTGTGTGCTTCTCCTGACAGTAATTCAAATAACATAAAATAATGTGACAGTCCAGGAGAAAAACAAGAAAGATTTCCTTTAAAACTAGTGATGTATACACTAGACATTCCCATGGATTTCTATCTGGTCAGACCTCAACAGTTCATTGCTAAATCAGAATAAAAACATGTTAATTTATGTCCACCCACTGGGCTGGAGTGCCCTGACGCCAGGGAAGGAGGAGCTGACATCTGCCCACAGTTTACCTTCTCTAAGTTTCTTGGAGCCTGCACTTTGCAAGGGAAGAAATTCACAACACCTCATTCCACGTATTCTCTTCTCATTTCCTATGCAGAAGGAAATAAACTCCCCTTCCCTACCAGCACACCTGTGTCATTGTCAGCACCCCAGCCCAGAGCAGCCCTGCCCCAGGCAGTGCCCCTGCCCCTACCACAGGATGCCACTTCAGGGCTTGGACATGGGTCTGCAATGTTCATTTATGTACCCAAGGTCATTAAAACTCACTTCTACCACACACAGCAATGCATTATATCCATCTTTTTTAATCTTTGCTTCTCACTGGGAGAGCTCTGTGCTTTAAAATCTGCAATCCCTTTTTTTTTTTTTCCTCCTTCTTACCATGGGAAAAGATTTCCAGCAGCCATTAGCTACAGCCATTTTCACATCTCATTTTAACAAGCTATAAAAGCAGAACAACATGCCAATTACATGAAATAAATAAAATGAGTGGGTACAAGATGGCTAAGAAAACCTCTTGCACTGCATATATTTGTTAGAGAGTGTATTAGGGTTTCAATAATGCATTTATAATCCTGCAGAAGAGTCTGGCACATCTGCATCTTCAGTACAACAGAACGGCAAAGATGATAGAATCCTCAGAGAATTTCTATTTGAAATAATTTTAGATCTGTTTTATGTATACCAAGGAAGCTGCCAGTCAATCTGATCTTCAAACATGCTGAACTCCACAGAGGGAATTCTAGTAAACTGCAGACTGTTCACCTAAATGCATTTATTTCAGCAACATGAAAACTAGTAGCTGTGTTTGGCTAATAATACGTTGCACATTTGGAACTTTGTTAAATACCTTAATTGTGCAGCATAGAATAAGGCAGTTAATTTACACAAAAGGACACAGAGGTGAATTCTATGTCTACATCTTTGAACAAAATAAGTAAATTCACTGAACATATGGCTTATTAAATTTAATAGTTCCTCTCCAAGATGATTCTGATTGCCATGTTTTGAAAGATAGGATTTAAAAAAAAAAATTCTTTTGGATATTTGCCGTTAAGCAGATATGCCATCTGTCTCTCCAAATGAAAAGAAACTGAAGACTTTGATTACTATTTTCCTAACCAAGATTTAGGGTAATGTATTTCTATTACACTGATTAACTAGATCTGACATCACATCTTGGACCTGTTTATTATTCTTTTTCAAAGAGCATACGTGCCCAAATGTACTACATGATGTGTGATGAGAGCAGCATAAGGAAGCACCATCACCTCTCACATCACTTGCAAGCTCTGTTGGTGACACCGTGTTATTCAAATAGGCATCTTGTATTTTCACTCAAGTTTTAAGGACACAGATGTCTAAAGCATAACACAACGCTCCAAACTGGACCTGGAATTTCTGTGAGAAAATGCTCACACTAAAAGAAGAGAAAATAAAAAAAGGAAGCCACTTGCAAATTTCATTGTAAAAATCTATTGGAAGTAGGATGCTTGACTGAGCAGGTCACACAAATTCTGTATATCAAGGGAAAAAGTCTGACAGTATGCCAAATTCTTGTAATTTGCATGTTTTATACTTCAGATCCTCAGAAGCCCAGCTCATTTTTCCTGTCTGGTTATTTTCTAGGGAAATCTTTTTCGCCAGTAGCCTTCAAGCCCACACAAGCAGTAACTCACCTGTGTCTGAACGAAAACGATCCTTTCATTCCCACTGATAAATGTACAGATTGTGCATCTACTTCCTCAGTCACTGAGTATCTGTTTCAGACCTGGCATGAAGCGGGAGAGCAGCCAGGAGCAGCAATCAATGCACTAATAGCCCCTGCTCAGCCACAGGGATAACTCAGCACTGGTGAGCTCACAGCTGAGCACCACTGCCCCAAAATCACAGGCAGCCTCAGCTGGGACTCTGGGGCACATAGTGTTCAGCACTTCAGAGCAGAGCTGACCAAAAATAAACCAGATATACAGTGACAGGCATGGCAGAAATCCACAAGTGGTAAAACCACAAAAAGCAAAACAAAACTCAAAAACCCCCAAAACAGCAAACCAGGTTTCAATATGCAATTCCAATGTATATTACCAAAGTCCTATGATTTATTGCTACACTTGCCTGCTGTATCAATCACAGTATTAGTCAAAGCACTTTTGAATGAGAGCTGGACTTCTAACCCAGCCCCCACTCCTAACCTTAACCCAATCCTTCCTAAGCCAGCCCTGGCTCCAAACCCAACCTGTGCCCCTCAAAGAGTGAAAGCTCCATGGGACACTGTCCCCTGTGCCTCTGGTCACCATCTCTGTGACACTCCCTTTTCTGGACAGAAGACAGAAATTGGTTATATAAAGGCTGTAAAGATTTAACATAAATGGTTTTAAAAACTGCATTTTAAGCTTTTTTTCTTCTCCTTTTGTCCTGGGCCAGTCCAGCCAAAGCAGAGGCTGCTGTATCCCTCAGGCAGGCTGCCTGCCTTCTACCAGAGGAGCTCTGGATAAACCAGCACAACATGCCAACAGCACTGGAACACTTTTTCACATTTAACTTTCCAAGAAGCACCAACGGCAATAAGGCTGAAGCATTTTGTAACACAGTTCAATCAAGTACATTAATAATATAATGATCCCACAGGGGCCAAAGCAGAACTGTAATACAGTTGGACAAATAGGACACAGGAAAAACGTGTGAGAACCAAAATCTGACAGATAAAGAGTTGCAAAACAAGCAGCAAAGATGTCAGAGGAACATGGTTGAAAAGAAGATGCGTTATGCCAGGAGGAGATGAGATCCTTGCTTTTGGGGGAGAAGGACACTGAGGAGGAGTGGGGCCCAACAGGGAAGGCACAGCTCCTCACTGGTTCCAGCTCCCCACTGCCAGCAGGATGCTCAGAGGCTCATGAGACACCACCTGAGGTGTGACTCAGGCAGTGCTGTGAGGGCAGCTCAGGTGCTGCCTGTTACAGCCCCATGTCAGAGCACACCTGGGTGACCAATAATCCTCAGGTAACTAAATTACTGTGAGATAATTTTTCTCCCAAATGATTTATTCAGATTATGAAGCAGAAATCAAGAAATTGTTCAACATACATGAATTTTGCTGTTTAAGTTCATGTAAATTTAGCTATTTTAGCTATTGCTAAAAAGGGCTGCTTGGCAAAGGCTCTGTATTAGCACCTCAGTAACAGCAGCTAAAACACATTTACCTAATGGGATGGAGCTTTCATAGAAGCTCCTGTACAAAATTATCACAATTCACTTACTGGACTTTATGTTTCAATTAGATAAGAAAGAGGCTATAAAAAATATTGCCTCTGACATTTTAATGCCTCAGACTTCTGAAACTCTTTAAAAGATAAGTCAGTATTTTCAGACCATCCAGACACAGAACAAACATCAGGTTTGCAGCCATTTCCCAGACTGGTGAATGCTTATTGGGCCCAAATAAATGGAGAATGGACTTCACTCTGGTACACTGAGCACTGCCAGAGCTGTGCAGGCTCATTCCAGGTTCCAGACCTACACCCATCTGATTTCTGTAGCATTGCCATAAATTCACAGTTTCTATGCAGGCAAACCAGAATTTTTCTTCATTATTATTAATCAATCATAATAACGAAATTGCTCTCTGATTATTTTTCAAAATCCTTTTTGAAATATCATTAGTATAGTTTCATTAAAGCTTACATGGACTTGCAGAACCAAGATTTTAGTTTCTAATTCTTGAAGAATTCCTTTGAATGTTGAGATTTACTGAACTTGATTACAACCTATTGGGCTTACAATACAAGCATCATAACAGCTCACAGAGTTCTGGAATTCAGCCTCTCATAAATAGTAAAACAGATCTTTAAAAATTAGATAGACTGCAATAAAGACTATAAATTTAATTACAGTGTATCTTTGTTTTGGGGGTATAGGCATGGCTTATCTATGAATCTGATGTCAGAATCTCCAAGGCACTCTCCTTTCCTGCTGCTGGCTTTCCTTGCAGCTGATCTGCTAGAACAGGCTTCACGATGTTTGTATTCTAATGCAGAAAATATTAACTAACCAAATGATAAATGCACTCACAACTGCATTTAAAGCATGAATGAGTCATATGACATGCTCACATATGAAATCTGAAACTAATTATCATAGTGTGAGGTGTTTTGGTCCAGCATTTCTTTTAGATACATATGTCTAGTTGCTCTGAAAATCTGTTGGGCTTTTATTAAATAGCATTTTTTTTTCACAGTTATAGAGTCGTCTGTTAGAATTCCTGTCAGAAATACACAACTTCAGTCCCTACTGATGTATGTTAGCTGATTACTTTTGGCTTTAAGCATCATTTTGGGTTTGTGCTCTTTAGAGGATTCACAGGAAGGTAGAACCACATTCCCCAGCTCAGCCCACAGCACCAGGAGGGTCCGAGAGGTACCAAAGGTTTCTGAAAGCCCCTGCACCCTCCGGAGTACTTCATGGCACAGCACCTGCAAACACCCCGTAAACTGAGGTGCAAAATGCCATTTGCACCTCTGCAAATACAATACCAGAGCTGATGAAATGAGGGCTCTGAGCTCGTACCAGTTTCTCTCATCGTGCTCACTGTGACACAGCTCAGATTTCTAACAAGTGCATATGTTGCAGTTCTGTCTGTTGGTTTGGAACCAGCTCCTGACAGTGCCTTAGCTCTGTGTCTACACTAATTTCAAAGTCACCGTCTTCCTTCTCTTCCCTCTCCTTGTGCAAGTTTGTACATCTTTATAATACCTGCTGATTAATTTATCACATAGTAAAGATTTAAAAAAATCATTATCCTTTTGATCTAAAAATCCTTGTATTTCATCTTTAATATGTTCTTTTGAGAGGTTCATTCTGGAGAACTTGCCACATATGTTCTACTCCTCTGAGACGTAACAGTGAAACTCAAGAAATACTTCAAATCACATTTAAAATGGTTTGAAGAGATTTTTGTTTGTAGAAAAAAATAGCAACATTCCTTTCAAGATAAGAAAAAAAAGTGAGTATATTGCAGTACATATGGCACAAGAAGACTAACAAAAAAGGAAATATATGAAACCAATATTTGAAAGAGTGTCAAAATTTATCACCACAGAAGTGATCTGAAGCATTTTTAACATTCCATTACTTCATGAACTAGACACAAATCAGGAGGGACAAAAGTCAGGAAAAGAAAAATATTGATTTCTTCAGATCATTTTCCTAGGATTATCATTATTTCTGTATGATGATCAGTTCCTCCATTTGTTTTAAACCATGCAAAGAATTAATCAGATGTAGAAGAAGAGAATAACCCCCACTTTGCACATTAATACTGTAATATTCTGCTTCATAAAGAGTGCTTTTAAGCCATCACGTGTCAAACAAGACTAGGAGATTATCTGGAACCACATTAATGTCTTCAGCTCAAGGCACTATGTTACATTAGAAAAAATGTAGGAAAGTGGAATAAATTATCTTTCAGACAAAGACAGGCAAATGCCATAATATTTTTACCAGGATTGAAAATGATGGGGGAAAAAGATGGTGAAAAATATCAG
>VXBB01016051.1:257000-270246 GCA_013399915.1 Illadopsis cleaveri | reverse complement strand
CAATTTAAAAAAAAAAAAAAAAAAAAAAAAGGCTAGAAAACCCTCTTTAATATAAAATATCAGGGAACTGACCAAAGCCAGAAAAAGCACAGAGATGCCTGCTCTACCTTCTTTACTCTTCACCATGTAGAATTGTTTATCTTCGTGATGCTGACTGGGAAGCCCTCAGAATTGTGCCCAAATCCTCCCCCTCAGCTCCAGTCTTCAGGCTGAAGCACTGCAGTACTGGCTGTGCTCAGAGTGTTTTCTCAGGATCTTTAGCAAAACAGCTGGACTGACGATAACACAGAAAACACTGATTATTAATGTCTGCCTGCTGTAGTTATAGGTCAGTCTCCTAACATTTATCACATTTATCACTTTTTCCTTAAAAAAACAAAACCAAAACCCCCATATAATTGTAATCACACTAGACTGTCTTCATCTGCCCTGCTACCTAGAAAAGCAAAATGTAATTAATTAATTCAAACCACATACACACAAAAAAAGGGAAAACATATGAGAAATTCTGCTTTAAATTAACAGAAATCTTCATTTGGAAAGATTAGATGGCACTCTGTCACCCACAAGAGCTGATACTGGGCTCCATTATGCACAGAGTGTCCTTATTCCTGTGAAAGGACATTTAGTCCACAAACAGAGTCCTCAGGGGACAGGACAGGGAGTCCTGATTGACACAGAGGACATGCCTGGAGCGTGATTCAATCCCAACATTTAGGACTAAACTGAATATGCATACCCATCTTCAAATACTCTCAGGGAAGTCAAATTATAGGTTAAGAAATAAAGTATCTGAAAGAATTAAATCTGGCTAAGTATCACAACAGAAGTGGTCTTGAAATATGCAGTAATTATCCAGAAAATTAGAACTGGCAAATGAATATAGATGATTGAGACTCAAGGAGTCTTTGAGAAGCTGCCCAGGGATATATTGACAGGACTGGGCACATAAGGATTATTATTTCACTATTTAATACTGAAAATGTAGAGGACTCTGTGAAAGAAAAAAATGAACTGATTTACATATATTATTAGCTTCAGAAATACAGCTTGGAAAGTTTGCTGCACTAAAAGAGGTTTTAAAGTGAACACCAGCATTTATATACAGATTAACTTTCAGAACTTAATCGCTCTGGGTTGCTTTTGAAGAGCAGCACACCCAGCACACATGGTGAGCAGAGTTGGTTTGGATGGCAGATTCCTACTTGCCTCACAGATGTGCTGTTCCATTGGCTGCCCCAAACCTGGAACCTCCTTGGACTCCTCTTCCCTTTGCCCCTCTGGTCAGAACCTTAACCTTGACCTAATCCTTCCCTACACTTTCTGTGCACTGAACAAAACTGATCAGAAACAACTTTTTAACACGAGAGTCAGTGATGTCCTGTTTCACTGAGAAAAAGAAGTTTAAATAGGGAAAAAAACCCAAAGAACTACAGAAGACAAACTCCAGTCAGTTAAGCAACTACAGCCATTCCCTTGTTTTGTCCATATCCACACTGTGTAATATAGCTTGAGGGTATAGCATTATGTGGGAGGTATAAATAGCACACAACTCCTTAAAATAATTCCCCTCCTAAAGAAAACTGGAAAGAGGAGCAACTTCACTGTAATTCATCTCATTTCAAGTTTACTAAATATAAGTGTTCTGTGGAAAACTGATAAACCTATTTATCTAGTGCCACTCAAGTTAAAAAACAAAATAAATTCCCCCAGGAATCACAATCATTCATTCTTACAACTCAGCATCTGAGGAAACAGAAGCTATATTTTCACTCTTGAATGCTAATTTGATGTTGAGAAAAGTCCCTTAACCATTTGTGTGAAAAAACCCAACTGCTACCTTTCAATATTTCTGAATGACAGTCATGGCTCTGAGCAAACAAATGATGCTCACATATTGTGCCTTGCCTACAGGCATGTTGCTGTAGTGGAAAGATATGATGCCTTTTTACAAGATGGTATCTCAGTTTCAATAGGGCAAACATGGCAAGGAAGTTTCGGTTTCCATGGGCTCCTTGGACTTTCAGGCAAACACAGTTTCACCCTCAGTGATGATCTTCTCCCTATCAGCAACGTGCCACTGAAAAGCCTGAATGACTTGAACAGTCAGCAATTCCTGAGATATTTATAACAACTTCAGAAACCACAGAAGTCATCCTTCCCACTGAATAGCTGCTCAGCTGCAAGATCTGACCCGGAGAGATGCTATTTGAAGGCCCTCAATAATACTAGCATGCTTCTTAATAAAATGAAAACTAAAAAACTAACAAAGCGTCTTCTTCCATCTCAGCCGATAGGAAATCAAGCTTGATAAGTTCATATCTTTATTTCCTTTACCCAGATTGCTGCATTTTGTATTTGAGAGCCCAAAGAAAATATTAAAGGACAGAAGGTATAAATCTGAGTTGGTATTGCATCTAAATATGCTGATATGCTCTGGGGATGAACTGCACTTGTGATACATTCCAGGAATCAACTGTTTCTTAGAGTCCAGCTTGTGTAAATCTCTCTTTCAGACCTGAGCACAGATGGACAATCACTGTGCATGCACAGACTAATGAACAAACAGTACATACAAGCCTCAGGATCTTACACATGTTCAGTATTAGGGCAGGTGCCTCCAGGAGCCAGCACAGAATACACTAGCAACTTATTTTGTAGTGGCTACACCCCCTTCTGGGACTTTATTCACAAATAAAATTGCCTCTTCCTCTGCCACCTGTGCTGTTCTGCTGCACAGTACTAAACATCCAGAAACTTGTGGTTATGTCGCTGTAAGAAATGAGTTTGTACACTGTACTACAGTGGAAGTGATGCTGATGAAATGTTAGAAACCCAAATGGACACCAGGAAAACAGCCCTGTTTTAGCACTGGGTTGTTCCAACTACTGCTGCAATCTACACAGAGCTCTTTTGCCAGTTTTCTCCACAAGGCAACTTTTCTTGCCATTTATTTACACAACTAAAAGGAGTGGTACCATATAGAAGCAGTGCCTGTTCCAAAAGTCAGTGGGTTTAGCACAAGAATGTGGAAGATCACAGCAATGGCACCCTCAGGTAACAAACAGGAGCACATAATGGGGTCAATTATTTGGGCTGGGAAAAACATTGAAAACTATTTCTTCACATAAATCTGTTGCATGGACAGGATTCCTACTGCAAGCTGAAAAATGTAGGGAGTTAGCTTCAAGAACAATGATAACAAGCCTTTGAGAGTAGGTAACTTTAGGAAAAGACCAGTTCTTCAAGGTACTTTCATCTCCCCAGTATCATCACATCTCTCTTTTATGGGTTTAGCCTAATCTGATGTTCT
Source organism: Illadopsis cleaveri (assembly GCA_013399915.1). Classification (NCBI taxonomy): domain Eukaryota; kingdom Metazoa; phylum Chordata; class Aves; order Passeriformes; family Timaliidae; genus Illadopsis; species Illadopsis cleaveri. The sequence continues at coordinate 266,933 of VXBB01016051.1, read as the reverse complement.
TTAACCATGAGATAGACAAAATACAAATTGAAAAAATGGTCCTCTACTTCTATCAGAGATGGTGTGTCTTGTTCACAGATGGTTGAGATTTCAGCATGGTCTCTGTGGTGCTACCAAGAGCTTTTGAGGTGTTGGAAGAACTTTGATGAGAGGCCTGCGAGCCAAAGACTACACAGGCAAGTGGACAAACAGCTGCTCATAAGAAATCTCTCAGTTGATTTGAGAGGCAGAGCTTCAGCCTTCCTGAATCCTGTCCAATCATCCCTTGAGCTTCTCACAGGAAAAGTGCAGAGAAGAGAGTCAGCGATTTCAAATGCTACAGAGAGGCTGAACAAATAGATAAAAGTGCTTCCCTTATCACTGCCAAGGAAGGAGAGTGTCATGGAACTTGTAAAAGCTTAAATTAAGCAGTAAGTTGTCTTTAACCTGTGTGAAATGTAAGGAAATTACAACCACAGAAAAACGTTAATTTTCAGGTTGCTCCTATGGTATCTGACAGAAGCCAGTCAATTCTGACAGCAGCTTCTGCAAAAAGTCACCAAAAAACCTCTTCATGGATAAAAACCACCCAAACAAAAAACCCCAAGCACCAATAACAGCAAAAAGGAGATTTTATCTCCTTTCACCTAAGGAATGGAACTCAGGAAGCATCTTGTATAACTTACTCTGAACTAAATGAAGAAAGTTTTATAATAAAAGAGAGTAAAAAATGAATAATCTCTTTTGAAGCTCATTAGTTATGGGATAGTTTTATTTTCACAAAGCTCTGTTTATTCTAACATATACATATGAAACCTTTGGCACTAACAGGGATAAGGCACCATTTCCTATCCATTTTCCACCTGAAGAGAAATTCTACCCTACCTGAGTAGAACCCTACACTTCAACATCACATTTACAATCAGTTCAGATCCATTGCCTTCTCCAAGCTGCCAAATTCCTTGAAAAGAACAGTGTGCAGTAGGTAAACACAAAGCACATCCCATGAAATATTTAGAAAATGTAATGACACAAACAGACATCCACACGTCACTTTACACAGGTGGCAGCAGGCATTCACTGCACCAGCCAAGCTGACTGGCCAGACTGAGCTTTATAAATGAAGTATTGACTAGAAAAAGCAGTGTGTACCTTGATGTAATTATGCACTAATCAGTGAAGTATGCAAGACTTTGTAATTAGGGAGATTATTAATAGTGGGATGACATACAGAGGAAAGGTACCAGTCTCTGGTGTGACGAATTCAGAGGAAGCTTTGGGCAAAATTTCTCATTTTGAAAGGCAAGACAAAATAAAATTCAGAGTATGGGTTCCTGTGATCTGTGCTTCAGTTTACAAGGGAAATGTAAAATACATAGGTTTTGTTTCACGTTAATAAATCTAGTTAAACACCAAGTACAGACAAACCTGCCAACCTTCCTGCAAAGGTTTTATCATTCACCAGCCACACACAATGCATTTAGCACCAAGCTGGATTGACTCTATCAGACACACATCTCTTTTATAGAAAAGAATAAAAAGGCATTATTCTAACTCAGTTATGGTTTGAACAAAGGCACTGCTGCTTGCTTACCTGGGTGACCTATATCAGCTAAGTTTTCTTTTATGAAACTAATAATTGACAAACTGAATAATGTGCTGTAATGGAGTTCTTGTTAAACATAGTTTCATCATTTCTCTCTACTAGATGGAAAGGCTCATGATTAAATAATAATTGAAAAATCTTGTGGTTATTTTGAGAGGTTTTTTTTTAAAAGCTCTCCATGTTGTGACCTTCACACAGTGATGTAGATACAGCTGCAGGCAAAAGCTCTTTCCTTAGAATTCAGGAAAAAGGAAGATCCCAGCTAGCCTCAGCAGTTTATGAACCCAGCTGCTGCAGTATTTTCCTGATAGCCCATATTTCTGTTTTCCTCAGTTTCCTGGCTAAATATCAGACTCCAATTCCTCATTCTCAATTCTTGATTGCTTTAGTTCATTTGATTATGAGGGGGCATTCATATCATTAAAAAAAAAACAAAAAAAAAACACCATGAAGAGAAAGACTGCAAACAGGATACAGCTTCAACAGGCCCTTGTGTGGGATATGGACAAAAACCCCAATGATGCTGTGCCAGAGCAGGGCACAGAATGTGGGACTGGAGTCATTTTAGAAGCAATGGAAAATTTTACAGGTGATGAAGCCTTGGCTATCATGAGTGGGGGAGACAGTATGGACATCCATGGGGTGAGACATCACCCCACCATAGACAAAAGGATTTTTTGGTTCGGGGTTCTTGTGGGCTTGTGTTGAGTTTTCTGCATGTTTGGTTTAGCATTCCATCCATTCCTCCTGTAATCATGAGTGCTAGAAACACCTGTACCCCTTGGAGGATGAAACCCAAGATCCTGATGCACATCTCTCAGGTCAACACGGATCTGAATGGAAAATCTAACAGCTGCCCAAGGGCTGAATGTCAGCTATGAGCAACTGAATGTCAAGATGGCATTTGGGTTTACCCTTTTAGGCCACCAAAGCAGAGCTGTCTTACCACATCTCCATCCTTAATCTCTAGAATATCATCAAGCACTCTGCTCCAGATAGTATTTATTGAGCTCTTTCAATATATACCAGACGGTATAGCAGTAATTCATCACACCATCCTCCCAACCTGCACTGCAGTCTTGCTGGGTTATATTAAAATTGCAACAAATGTTTAAGCTTTTTAATACTGTCATTTCATATTCCTGTCTTACACAAGGCTTTAAAGTTTACCAGTACTACATATCCATTTTTTGTCCTTAACCCCATCATCTAGACTCCCTCTGCACTGAATACATAAGCCATTTACCTGGACCAAATTGAGTTTATGTGTAGTTAAGTCTTTAAAAGTCATCCCTGCTAGTCAATTCTCTCATTAGGAAACCACTTCCTATCAGAAGTGCCCTCAGGTTTTGAGAGCACATCAAAATTGGATCCACTTAAGAAACCGAGCTTTGATACTGCGCTTAATGACTTTCTAAATTTGTCATTTACAAAGTACTTTACAAGCCTTCCTAAAGAAGAGCTGAAGTCTGCCCATGCAGGAGCTAACCTCCCCAGCTCTGCTCCTGCAGGAGCCTCGGAGATGTGTGACGTGTGTGGTGCCATTTTCTGAGTGTATGACATTTCATTTAAATCCCATCATCTCCTTGGGACCATCTGGCCACTTTCTCAGCTCCCAGCAGATCCCACAACTGTGACAGCTCTTCCTCTCTCCTCGTTCAGATCAGCTCCTCCTGTTGTTTCCAGGCTACCTGGGGCGCTCCGGGAGAGAAACAGGCACAACATTCCCAGACAGCTCTCCCTGCAGAAACCAGCACTCCACTATGACATACAGAGCAGGTCTGCACCCTCCCTGCTGCTCCTTGTACCCAAAATATCGATATTCTATCCCAAAATTATGAGGGCATATTGTATTTCACACACACACACAGTTGAAGATGACACAGATCTGCTCTGACTGCATCACCACTGTTTAAACATCCCCTTTTAACATGGAAAGTATTTCCTCTTGGTGAAAGTGAATATTTCGTGGTGGAGAACTTTAGGAAGTGATCTTAATCTCGCACTTGTTTAACCCAAACAGAATTCTGGGATCAACAACATAAAAAGCTTCTACTTTCTACTCCCTTACAACTCAGAGACATTAGCATGCGTACTACAAACCCAAAATAGTCTCAAGAGTAGAACCACAGTGTTGCTATAATCTTTCCTGCAAATTATGAAGTGTGAAATAGCAAGCTGAAAAAAAAAATTAAAAAATGAAATATTGATAACAACATGTCAAAATTACAACAGTAAAAGTAAGAAAAACTCCTTGGCTGTCATGTGTCTGGTGCCTTTTTGTAAACTCCTCTGATGCAATGACATCTTCTCTTTGCTATTGCAATTCTATGTTTGGTATTTAACAACATCCCAAGAAGAGCTCAGATTATACCACTCATATAATTTTGAAACAATGATAAACTGTGAGGTCAGTTTGAATTATGAGGCGGGGTTATGTTTTGATTTTAAGATTTATATATGCATTTGGGAAGTTACTATAGGAAATCACCATTGAAAACTTCATAGCAGGCAAAAAAAGAAAGAAAAATATAATTTACTTAATTTTTCATAAGATTCAACCAGAAGTACAACACAAATACAGTTTTTCATATTTTACCTTATAATTTTTCCCACTGTATTTTCTTTATTTACAGCACTCTTTCATTTAGTAAGTAATATGCACACAAGGTATTGTCTGATATTCAACTTTTAATTACTTCAATAAAAAGCCCCACCAAAGCAACATGGAAAGAATAATAAAAGTCACTGTCGAATAATAAAAGTCACTGTCACCAGTATGTCTAAAATAGGGAACACTGCTGGATATTGAACCTGGAAATATCAGTGCAGCTCCCTACAGCACCCTTCCACCTGACTTGAATTGTCACACCTGAGGCTGGAGTCGGTGAAGAACAGAAGATTTTCTCCAGAAGAAAAGGTGAAGTGAGGAAAGGAAGAGGCCCTACAGGATTCCCTGCCAGGACTCCCCAGGTTCATTCCAATAAAGCACCATCTCCCCACCCCTCCCAAGCTGGGCTATCAAGACAGAAATGGTTCTTAGGAGCAAAATGTTTTGCTTCTCACAGGCATTATCTACAAAGAGTTGCCACAACTACAGTGTTTTGTGGTGCATTTCTTTAAAACGTGCCCAGATTACCACAGCACGACCTTGAACTCTCCCTTGTTCTGCTGAAGTTTGGGATTGCTTTATTCCTCCCCATCCATTCTTGTCTTGCTTTTCAGTTCAGAATTGCAGCTACTAAGATAAAAGCATGCCTTGATAATATTTTTTTTTGATCTGACATTATTTTAATAACGTGGCTTCAGTCCTGGCAATTCTTTTCCTCCATCAAGACACTCTTTTTTTTCCTTTTTTGACACACAAATGTAAAACAGAAACATCTCAAGTGTGTGCTATTATAATATCAGAATGGAAATCTCATGATAAACATTTTATGTTATGTCCCATTCTACCAGTGACATTATCTATCCATTATATACAATAATGGTACAAGCAGATCAAATGTCAAGGGAACAACCTTCTACCAAAAAAAAAAAAAAGTCACTAACAGCATTTCTAAATTTTCTCTTTCACAACAGGAGAATTACCAGGATGTAGATTCACATCAAACTGAAAACCCTCCTTCTGGGTTCACTCTGAGCCAAGGAGTTCATTTCAGCACTCAAACCAAGATTTGCCCTGAGTTTGCATCCTACTTTTCCATTCTCCTTTCCTCTACCTAAGATTATCTTTTCTCTTCTCTGTTACTGGTCTGTTCAGCTTTTCACTCCCATCTGCCTCATGTCACTTGAATTTCACTGCCTTCCTAACAGCCTGTAACTGGTCATTCAAGAACAGTGAAGCCAGGAAAAGAGAAAATTGCAGATATGTTGCAAAAAGATTCTGTACATAAATGCTCCTTAATTATGATCATTCTCTTTTCATGGATCTTTAAACTTTACTTTACAATGTTTTATATTTTTCAAAAGAACATAATTTTCAGTTCAACTTAAAAAAAAAAAAAACAACAAAAAAACCCAGAAGAAACCAACCCTGAAAAAGTAGTTGCTTCAAGGTCACTACCTAAACATGACCAGCCCCTAAGCTTTACTCTGGAAATAGAAACACTGTAGGCTTAGAAAAGAACATGGCAACTGATGAAAAAAAAATCCTTTTGAGAAGTTTGCCATGATGTTTCAGAATAAATAGATACAAGATTTAATCAAAATAAAAATAAGCATTCAGGAACAGTGCTGTATCCCCTAGAGCTCACACCTTGTGTCCCCACAGGAGATTCTCTCTCCAAAGCTGGCACATGACATCAGAGGTGATCTGTATTTCTAACTGGCCTTTTACTGGCCTAATTTGTATTAAAAAAAAATTAATTTACTTAAATCTCACAACCCAGTACATCACATTGAGTAACAATGAGATGACAGATTTGTGTTACAAATTCAGAATTGATCTGTCTAAAGAAGAGATGGCCACATCTAGACAGCAGCAAAAAGCACAAGATACAGTAAGAATTTACAGCCTAATCAGACTTCTGAAAATAGAGGTGCTTTTAAAATATCAGTAAGGTGTTTTGTTAGGAAGAATTTCAGTATACCAAGTAAAACAGGGAACTTAATGAGTTTCCATTATTTCAATTTATCTGTAAGCATTCCAAGCCTGCTAATATTTCAAGGTTCACAGCATTCTGGTTTATGATAAAATTAAATCATGCTAAATCTACAAGTGCAGAAAATGGTCACAAGCTTTGTGAATGGATTTAAATGGGAGCAATTTTTAGAAATTAAGCTTCCTCTGTGCTACTTGGAGATGAAAAAATGACAAAACAGATTTATTGAGACAAAAAAATTGTGAGAGGTATGGTTTGTTTGGGTTTTTTTTCTTAAGTTTAAATTGTGATAGCATCTCAATATTTAAAAAATAATCATCTTTTAGAGTTGAACTACTCTTTCATAACACTTGAGCTGTATCAGGGAAAAAGCTTCAACAGTACTCTCAATAAATTCAGAGGTGTAAGCATAATGAGTTCCCTCTAATATTGCTGGGCATAAATGGGTAAAGTCTCATGCCAACTAATGCCTTTTTGCTGGTATCCTGCAAATATGAAACCGTATCAGAGTACAAATTTCTCTTGAAATATAGATTCTTGTTACTTCCTCTCAAGATGAACACCTAGCAGGTTATTGATCTGCTTCTGAAGGACACAGTGTTTATTATGTAGGAAACCACTGCTGGGCACAAGTGTGAGAAATTAATGATGGTTTTGTAAGTGTCCACACTGTGGTGCTGAACCAGTGGGGCAACTGTCAATCTATATGATAATGTATCCCAAAACTTCATAAAGTCAGTGATGTGAAGAAGCATTGATTTTTGAGCTAACCAGGATTTGTGGGAGAGTAAGGCTAAAAAGTTTACTGAAGTTAACACCTCTGTGTACACAACAGTTGCTTCATACTTGCGTGATGTTTTTTTAAAACAAGCAAACACACAGAAACCCTTCTCACAGAAACCCAAAATGAATTCTGGAATTCACATGCTGGTTTATTACTCGCTTGCTTTTTGATCATGTAGTTCTTTCTCCTATTCATTGTTAGAAACATGAAAAATGGATTCACTGCTCTGTATTTCCAATTACATAATAATTCACTTATTGTGGGGAGGAAAATGGAAAACAAATGAACAGACTCATTCTTTTATCAGTCTGTGACTGTGTGTATAAAAGTGGGTTCTGAGATTATGTTTTCTTAGACAAAAGGTGTGACACACTGCTGCCACAGAAATGGAGGCAACCACTTGCACAGAAGTGAATTCCTGCTACAGCACTGAAGCCCAATCATTCCATAATGTCAGAATTCTATTAGTCAGGTTTTTTATTTGAAATTACGCTCAGAAGCCTTAACAAAACTGTACTAAAATCAATGGAAGTTGTCATGTTTTCTGTGAACGGTATCATTAAAAGGAAAAATCAATTAACCAGTCACTGATTCTTTTTAAAACATGGGCTTCCTTGTACAAACCATTATTAGTAAATGCACATTCCCTCCCTAGTTTTGATGAAGAAATGTATCCTGCTATGCCTATGGACAGGATATATTACTTGAAGATTCAATTTAAATCAACAAAAAAACCCTGCTGTTACAAACAAAATCAATTGCACTTTGTTGAACTTCTTTCTATCAACATATAAACCGTAATTTTGCCCTGTTTGCTTTGACAAGCAGTTGCTTGTGTTTCCAGAGCCTGGCAAACCTGCTTTGCTGAAACCAAGACAACTGGCAGTGAGTTCAGGGGGCAGCCCAAAATAAGCACCTACAAATCCTCTTCTGAGAGGCACCCAAATGGTATCAAACAGAATTTCATCCCAATATGCATAGCAGAAAGCTGGTATCAGCTGCTGGAACAGTTGCCCTGAGGGTTGATGATGTGAGGGAGGTTCCTCTTCACCTCCTTCACAACAAGATCCAAAGCCCTTTATTCCTATTTTAATTAAGCTGAGTTTGCACTTCCATTACTCTATAGGATGGAGGACAAATTCCTGCAAATCCTTTTTTACTATTTTCCCTCTTGAGTTCTGTTTAAACCTATGTGAGCCCAGAAAATTCCCCAGGTAAGAACTTTAGGGTGATCCATACAAATAACCTGAATTCGAACATGTGCGCTTGAGAGGACAGTCCTGAACACAGGACACTCAGACTCTACCACTGCCAGGCTGTTTAGTGATTAGTGCTGTGCCCAAAGTCTCATTTCTGTGACTTTAAACTACACTAAACACAAGTGTTCTGCCTTAGTCTGATACATAGATTTGCTTTCCAAAAGCTCCCCAATACCAGTAATTAAAGAGCAAAAGAATTGTTTTTACAACTACAAAACCATGGAAAAAAAACCCCTAAAATTAAATCTGATTGTTACGAATTAGCATCATTGTTACAGCTACCAGCACGTTGTGGATTATTAATATTACTTCAAGCTGTGTAGAAAAATCACATATAAAAACTATTTCTCTTTGGAAATTTCTTTCTGCTTCTCATCATTAAGTTTAATTTAAGATACTCGGAGCACAAACTTCTGTGACAGATTACAGCACGAAAAGTAAACTCTAAGATCAAACAACATCTATCACATAACGCACACATACTAGTTTCCCGATAGTGATGCTAAAAAAATCCCAAAATGCATTTAAAAAAATCCCAAAACGCATATTAAAAACCCCAAAACACATATAAAAAACCCCAAAACCTAACTAAAAAACCCCAAAACACATTTTAAAAAATCCCAAAATGCATCTAAAAAATCCCAAAATGCGTCTAAAAACCAGCTTTAGTCAAACTGAGAAAGCACAAACTTCACTTTTGAAAGCAGACTGGTGTATTTTAAAGCATGCCCATGCCCTGACAAGGTTAGGAATACACCGAAGGAAAAGTGACGCTGTTGTACCGCACAACAGCACAAGACTCCAACCTCAGAAGGCTGAAAATGACTCCTTTATTTTTGGGACGTGCCTCCCTTTTTATGCTATTCTACACAGACCAATTTGATTGGCGAAACAAAGACAAACCTCTTCAATCACATTGGTCAGACCAGAGGGACATCAAGAAGAAGTCCCTCCTAGGGAAAGAATGTAAACAAAGTTACAGTTACAAAAACATGTCTCTTGTTTCCAGAAGATTCCCTGGGAAAAGAGTTTCAGAAAACCAAAACACCTCTAAGCACAGAACCAGGGCTACAGAAGAGGCCTACCGTTTTCCTCGTCCGACTTGTTGTCGTTGTCGGAGTCGGTGAGCGTGAGGGCCGAGTTCTCGCGGCTGGAGAGGCCGGAGCTCCTCCTGGATTTGATGCCCCTGCCCCAGAGGCGGATGGCGTGCTCCGGGGACACGCCGCCCTCCGTGTCCGAGTCGTTGTCCGAGCCGGCGCTCAGCGAGTAGCCCTGGTGCAGGATGCCCATGTCCGAGCAATACCCGCTGCGGTGCGGGGACGGCTCACAGATACCCAGCTCCGCCAGGGTGAAGTTGGTTCCTACAAGGACAAGGAAAAAAAAAAATAAAGTGAAGTAATTTAAAAATTTCTTCTTAAATATTGCTCAGTTCTGCTGTATTCCAACAAAATACTTGCAGAAATCTCTGGTGCACTGGTCTAGCAACACTTAACTGTTTTACACCACAACGACACAGACTCCGAGTTTCAGAAGGCTGAAAATTACTCCTTTACTTTTGGGATGTGTCTCCCTTATAGCCTATTTTACACAGGCCAATTTGATTGGTGACAAAAAGACAAACCTCTTCAATCACATTGTTCAGACCCGAGGGACATCAAGAAGTCCCTCCTAGGAGGAGGAATGAAAAACAAAGTTACAGCT